>PVKE010035213.1:0-16993 GCA_004027555.1 Craseonycteris thonglongyai | reverse complement strand
GTATCAATGCATGGTTTGAGTTTCTGGGTCAGCTGGATATGTATCTTCATGACCAGTGAAATTCTGGCCATGTCTACCTCTGTGAAATAACTCAGAGAATTTTAGCAAATCCAAGTTGACAAATCACATTTTTTCTAAATGATAATTGAGATAACCGTTCATTTCTGGGTTGTTTTATTTTAATATTTGATCATTTTGATCTCAATGTATGCTTAGACTTAACACTTTATTTATTTATTTATTTATTTATTTATTTATTTATTTATTTTATACTTACCTGCCAAATATAATTTTCTATCTCGTATTAGTTTCCAACCCAGTTTACTATTTATATCACTTCCTATGCATAGTTTTGTGTGTTCTTTGAAAGAAAGGACTGAGACTATCTTTATATCCTGCTCAGAGATCATTGTTGTGGTTAACACACTGGAAGAACTGAATACGTTGGGATGATTGTATTGGGTTGTAATCAAGTTAATTTCTTCTTTTTTTTTCTTTGTGTTAGCAAAAATAATTTACATACAAAAAAAGCCTTTTAATATACTCAGATATGTTCTAAATCAAGTTTGCTTCAATTTTTTCTTGTGTCTGTACTTTTGCTGGTCATGTGTTTCTAATTCATGATATCTGGAGACAATTTGGAAAATGATACAGAGCTCAAAGTATTCATGTACCAATAGAGTACATCACTTGCCTGAAGTTATAGTAGTGCTGCAACTATTCAAGAGCTGTCCAGAAAAAAGTCCAGCCATAAATGCCTCCATTTTTCATATTACGTAGGAGGATACTTCTAGGCAGCCCTCGTTTAGTGGATGGTGTTCCTCTACATCACATTGTTGTGCATCACAATATGATGAGATCCAACTTCTATGATTCAATTTCAGAGAGTTTGGTTTTATTATACGAAAATACCTGAATGGCTTATATTAGTATAGTTTATGCTGTTTTTTTTTCTCAGTGTTCATTTTGTGTGTCTGTGTGTGTGTGTAGGGGAGTAATGTTTTGTCTTTTTGCCAAAAAGGTGGTAAGGTCTTTGCAATTGTGATTATAGAAAAAGGCCATTATGGACTTTTATTTTTCATATTCCCCAAATGTGTGCACATCATCTCATGAAACGAGAAGACTACACTCTTCTCTGTTGATGGAGTTGGTAGTAAAGCGTTAAGGACATTTTAATTTCCCTTATAAATCTAAGTAATGTGAGTTATCTTATGAAAGGGGGTCAGACCCAAAGTACATATAGAAGAGTACCAAGATAAAGAGAAGGTAGATAAGAATATGGCAAAAATAGTCTAATAATGTTTAATGGAATGTAAGAATCACTGGGAAATAATGAAGAGGAAAAACAAGTATAGATTCAAGATCAAAAAAAAAAAATACTGACAGCAAATATTTTTTTTTTTAAATGTGAAGAAAACATTTGTATCAACCACTTAAGATTAAATATATGTATATGTTATGGAATTCATTAATTTAAATTTTTAAAAAGCTAAAAAATATTTTTTTTCAAAGATGCATCACCACAGGCTACGCACATAAGTCAATGACATCCCGCCATATCAAATTTCCTTAAGTATTACAAACAATGAGCTCAGCCATCATTGTGAATTTATTTAGTGGTTTTTTTTCTTTCTAATTTTCTCATCTTCAAATGACCCTTGGCTTGGTTGAATTGTTAAAAATAGCATATAAAACAACCCTCGAAGCTTGCTTTATATGCTTATACAGAATTCTTTATTATTAAACAACGTACACTACAGCTATGTGAAATTTCATTAAATTAAATTTAATGGCTTAATGTTTCAGAAAAAAAAATACATTTTTAAGATGTAACCTCTACCCTTATATAAGATTACTTCTGAGTAAAGTTTGGCATTGTTGAAGTTTGAAACAAGGCTTCGAGCAATTGAATAACCTGCATTTTATGCTTATCTTTGAATCTTTATTTTAGGCATTACCATTCTTTTTCTTGGTTATTCTGCTTGTTGTTATCATAGTAAAAATTTATTAACAAAATAAATAACTAGTTTTATTTGATATAACAGTATTTTCATTCTGTGTAATAATGACCTTATTGAATGAAAATTTATTTTTATGACATATATGTGAAGTACTGTTATAGGCACAACATAAAAATGTGTTCGTAAAAATTCCTATTTTCAAGGGTCTTACAATATAGGCTAAAAGAAACGTATAATAATACTTTCTATAATTGTCTGGGGTTTCACAAAATGCTTTCACATGCATGCTTTTGCTCCTGAGGACCAAAGAATTATGTCTGAGAAGGCAGAAGATTAGGGGTTCATAAACAATTATTCAACTTCACTAATTTAATAAATACCTATAGTCAGAGCTACAATCTGGACTTGTGCAAATCCAGGATCCTTTATACACATTTCTATCCCTGAGTTTGGGTCTTTCAAATTTATGCATTAGAAGCATTTGGAATTATCACTATGAAGATAATAAGAAAGAGTTGCAAAGGTCATTTATAAAATTAAGGATGACTTTATTGATGGTTCCACAGATTAAGATGATTCATTTTACTAAAAATTTCAGAGTCTGTTGTTGAGCAATAATATTAGATATAGGACATATGAGGCAGGGCTAATACATCAACAAAATGTTCTACGTGTCCCTTTCTAAGTATAAATGTATGTAAAATATATTTTCTTTTAGGGTTAAAACTTTTTGAAAAATAATACATATATATTTTTTGATAACAGAAAAAGTCTAGAGAGTGATATAATAAATGACCATGGACCCAACACCCCTCAATGATATATAAGGACTGTCCAGAAGGTATCCAGCTATGTAACTGTTCTCATTATATTGACAGTAGTTGGATTTTTTTCTGAACAGAAGTCATATACAGTATCTCAACCTATCCCATGTGCTCCCACCTACCACACTTCATCATGCATCTCACATTTGCCTCTAGATGCTTCTTTCCCAACCTGCCAAGTCTATACATGCTTCTGTGCTTTCAGTGATTCTGTTCCTTTTTCCTAGAATAATCTTGCTGCTTATTGCTGCTGATGTGGAAGTGAATTATTCTTCAAGATCTTCTTTAATTGCCCAGCTAGAGTTGCCTCCACCTCTTAATCTCCATAGCATTTGGCTTTTACCAAGAAAGTGAAAAGTAGAAATTATAACCTCACACAATTATTATTAAATGTAAATATTCCAGGGTCTTCAACCACACTTTGCAGTTCTTACTGTGCTGTCCATGTGCCTAATATAATACCACGTATATAATGTAGTACCTATTATGTAAACGAATCTTTAATGGAATCAAGCAGAGATAACCCAAAGGAGAGTGGGATGGTGACTGAAATGGAGTGACATATAATAATAGGCTTTATTTACAACCTAGGAAGAATGATTTTTCCGGGTTTAAAAATGATTAGAAGTGCTAATTTCCTGTGGGTTTAGCTCACAGAACAAGGAAATCTGAATAGTTGCCTCTATGTGACTGGACCAGTGCCGCAGTGCAACAATTCATTGGTTGTTTGCTTCTTTCCATCTAAAGTATTTTACATTTCTGGGGTCATTGAGCAAAGAGAGGCAGGGAAAGTTCCATTTATGTAATACAGCCCAGCCGAGTAGGCATTTTGCAACACCTTCCTCAAAACAAGGGCTTATGCAGCTGTAGCTCAACATACACTCACAACCCACTAAAGCATATATACCTTTCAGCTTCTTTTTCAGATGCAGAAGTAAAGTTCAAGGTTTGTTTTGAGTTCATTTTATCTGTTCCAGGATGCTGTAGCTAAAACCTGTTTTTCTATTCCTAATCCCTCTTTTGTTTCTTTGTATCCCCAGCAAAAATGGCCTGTTATTTATGTGTACGCTTGAAGAGAAATTCTCAAAGTCTCTCCAAATTTATGCTTGAATGTCTTTGTAAACTGGAATTATAGTCAAATCTATAATATTTTTTCAGTGAAATGGGTGGGTGATTGTGCTATGATCTCACAACCTATATAGAAATAACCATAAAAGAGACAAAGATTGTGTCTGGAAGCCACAGGATTTAAGGGGGCTGGGGTGGGAGTGGGAGGGAGCAGGCCATTAAGGTAATAAGACAGTGTTGTTTCATGCAGGATGTAAATTTAAAGTGAACTTTGTAAATTAAACAAATTGAATTTAAGTGGAAATGGCAAGACTCCTGCAAAAATTTGTACAAAGATCCAGACATATAACAGGGAATATTTGTTTAAGAATAGCAAGTGATCTAATTCTCTCCAGGAGAGGATTTTATAGGAACTAATGAGATGCCTTAACTAACAAGGTGTCATTAATATCAAATAGAAAAAGGATGCTTTTCACTAGAAAGCCAGTGTTTAGAATGTTAAAAATATGATTCTAGTTGACAAATCTGGTGGCATCAGAAGACTAGAAACAAGGAAATCATTTCAAAGGCTCTTTGATTACACGGACATAAGGGATAAGGGCATGGATTAAAGTAGAAGGAAAGAAATATTGTAATGAATATGATAAATGGGGTAGAAAAGAAGGATCTATTCTTTTTAAAATTTTGCAATTTTTAAAAATGTATTGCATTGATTGTCAAAATATGGCATACATAATTATCATCTGAGAATTTTAAAAAATGGTTCCTTGATGTGGTTCTGTTTCTGATGTCCTGAAATAGGACTTGTGAATTGACATTTTAAGAGAATTGCTCAATTGAGTCTGACAGGTGGTACATAGTTCACAATTTGAGAAGCACCAACTTAATACACATTTGAGGAAAGAAAGAAAATTGAGGTCCTGGAACTATGCAACAATGAACCATACAATCCACGGATTTATTTCTGGCTTTAATCTTTAATCACTAGACATTTATTAATTTAATGTTGTAGAATGAATACAGGGGACTCAACAATAGATTTTGAAGAGGAAGAATAGTGAGGGTAAAGGCCCCTAGTAACATACTACATGATGTAACAACTGTAGAATGTCCAGCAAATAAGGAAATGCTGCCCTCAAGCTCTGAGGTGACTATAGGCTGAGCACATAGGTTTAGAGACCAATATTCAGATGTTGTTATCAAAACCATAGGACAAGATGGAAAAAGATAAAAGAAAGGAAAGCTAAAAACAAAACAGTAGCAAGTTCCTGAAGGGAAACAGAAGAAAGAGTGCAAAGGAGCAAAATTCTATGAACTAGAACTTTCCGACAGCATCAAGATGTTCCTGGTCTGCAAAGTCAGGGGAGTTTCACAACTAAGTCTGCACTCTTTTGTTTGTTTCCTGTTCAAAAGCTCTAGGCTGGGAAGCCACAATGGCTCAGTGGGTTAGACGTTCACTTTGCAGCCCCCAGGAATGGGCATTGAGTCCCGGCCCTGGCCCGTGTGGACCCATATGCTGAACTGGGGAGTGCCCCCAGTTCAGTTCTCATCAGGGTGAGACCCCAGCCCAGTTCCTGTGCTGTGCAGCCCCAAGCCCACCTGTGGAATGAAACTATGTGGAAAAACTGATGATGTGCAACTATGGAGACTGTTCTAGGCCCTCCCCCTTCTCTCTGTCTCTGACTCTGTATCTCTCTCTCTGTCAAAAACAATAAATAAATCTTTTAAAAAAAAAAGCTCTAAGCTTTTTGATAACCATATTTTCCATTATTATGGCAATCATCTTATTAAGAGGCTACATTAAATGAGAAAAAAAACCTTACTGTTTATATGACTATCTTCTCCTAGTAGTCATAATTACCATCGTTTCTTCCCCTTTTCACTAATGAAATGAAATAAGCTATTAGGCACACAACACAGTGACTAGACAATGTCAGCCAGTCAGCTGCAAAATTTCTAGCTGAAAAAAATTTATTTTCGTGAACCATTAAAATGCAATAAAGCATTTGAGAACTGAAAACATTTGTTCAGTCAGACATAAAAGTTCATGAAATTATTTAAATACAGGCAGTTCAAAAACAGTTTAAAAATCCCTTGCATGCTGTGACTCAGCAACCTGGAGTGTATTTTAGTGAAAATATACACAGGCAGAAAATAAGAGGTTAAAGATTGTCAGTGAAAACTGGACCCACCTTAGTAAGTGACACAGGATTAGTCTTTGCATTTAGAAAAATGTGATATTACTTCCAACCTCTTGAGCCTATTATGTCTGCATCTCGTCAGATTTTTACATGGCCTTGAGCAATTTGGGCTGGAGCCAGATATAACATTTTTATTTCAGCAAATCACTTCCCATTGTTGTACATCTTAAGGATTCACTGAAAGGTGCTTTCAAGTCTGAAAATATCAACTGATCATACAACAATGATACCTCATTTAATGAGGGCCTTTATATAAACCACAGTGTTTTCTTTAACAATTAAATTATCTCAGGCATACTAATGACTATGAGCTACTCTATTACCACCCAAAAAAAATTTTAAACAGTGCAGTTTACCTAACTCATGAAAACTGTCAGGAAGTTTTAATTTTTCCTAAAAAAAAAAAAATAATAAACCCAAAAAAACCAATACAATAAAATAAAAATTGCTGCTTGTAATGATGGGGGATGGCAAACTTCTTAAGGAGTCAGAAAATAAATAGGTCTCACTTTGACAGATCAGAGGTTCTGTGTCCCAACTATTCCACTCTGCCATTAGAGTGTGAAAACAGCCATAGACAATGTATAAACAAATGGGTATGTCTGCATTCCAATTAAATTTTATTTGTCAAAACAGACAGTAGGCCAGATTTGGACTACAGGCTATAGTTTGCCAGTCCTTATTCTATATGATTGTTTTTCCAACATGGCATTAGTATCATGTAAATGTACCTGTGATTTGACATGTAAAATGATATCCCATACTCTTTTTTCTTTTTTTTTTTTAATTATATTTTATTGTTAAATTTAATGGGGTGACTGCAATATAGTGGCAGTCACATGTTGCAAATCAAGTTATAAACAGAGCCCAGTTTTGATACTTTCATTAAAGAAATGAAACAGATATGTAGAGCTAGCAGGGTTGTAGAAATCATTGAGAAACTCTCTTACGATATAAGGTATACTTTAATAGATTACTAATTCTAGTAAGTAACAATGAAGTCTACCATACCACTGTAATGGTATTTGGAAAAATGCACTCTATCTTATCTAGTTCTCATCCCACTTTACAAAACACACAAACCTTATCTGCTACACAAATTGCTATTCCCTCTTCAAACTGCTCTCTATGTAGCACTCTCCTTAGTTGAAGTGTGATCTCTCCCAAGTGTGCAGATTTTTATTTCTCAGTTATCAAATCCCATTGTAGGTACTTACTTGCATGCCAATGAGTGGAGCACAGAGACTGAGAGCATAAGTAAGCAGCTAGGTAGGGACCAGATCCTGAAGGGCTTTCTATGCTATAGCAAAGGGCACTATTAAATGAAAAGCAATGGAAGCCATTCAGGGGATTCAAGTATAAAAGGTACTGGTACAGACCTGGTCTTTTAAAGGGTGACAAGACAGCTTCATAGAGAATTAATTTCTGGAGGGATGAGGTAAAGTAGGAAAAATTGGTAGCAAGTTCTTTAGTGATCTGGGGCAAGATGGTGGTGGTTTGAACTAGAAGGGTAGCAGGCAAGGTAGAGAGAAATGATGAAATTCAGATATTATTTTGGAGTTATTACCCATGACTTTTCTAGTAGATGGGATGTGAGAAAAAGAAAAAAAAAAATCAAGGATAACTTCAAAGTTTTTTTCTTTAAACAACTGGGAAAATGATGGTGTCATACACTGACAATGGTACTAGTATCTGAATAAAAAAATAAAAGTTCTGTTTTGTCTCTTTTATTTAAAATGTGTAATTGTTGAGGCTATTGAGGCAATTATCTCTAAGAGTGTAGGTTAGGAAATAAATCAAGGCAGAAAGTATTAATGCCCTTTAGTGTCTGGGGCTATCCACGATCAGTAAGAATTTACTGTATGCTCATAATGTGCCTAAGCCCAGGCCATGACTTGTAAGAGGATAAAGGAAGAAAAACGTGGCTTCTACTCACCAGCAACTTCAAATGTACCTATCTGTAATTACAGTACAGGACTGAATAGTTGAATGATCAACATTTAGTGTATAATGTGTACTATACAATTAATGCTAATCTATGCAAAAATGCCAAGAGGCATTCAAGAGAACACTACAATAGACCAGTCCCCACACAGAATAGGTAGAATGCCACAGACTACAAATGAAGTAGTTGGCTCTGAGGAAAATGAGATTTTATTGACCTTGGTATAAGTAGCAGACCCACAACTCTATTGCTGAAGGGATAGCCAGGAGAGAGGTAAAATCAAGAGGAAGTGAGAGTTTTGGTTGTGATTTTAGGTATAAGGAGAAAAATATACTTTCTTATTATATATTCTCATTTGTTCTCCCCATAGTTGCAAAGAACAAAAACACTCTTTGAAAATGTTTCTTTCTTTTTTTTTTAATTAATTGTTAGATTTCTTGGGTGACGTTGGTTGGCAAAAATGGCAGAGTACTTTTAAGACCTTTTTTCTAAAACAGCAAAAATTTAGAATATATAGACATGCTTTGTAAAATTACTTATTGAAAATGTGGCCTGTATGAAGCCATCTTTAAAGGTCAATAGTAAATGCAAAAATAAACTTTAGATTAATGAAGGTTACATTACCACATTCAGCCTATCACTGTGTATTTGGTGAACAAGCTCTTCGTAGAAAATGATAAAAATATGCAAATTATGCGCAGTTTAAGTCAAAAGCTTGGATTCTTGGGCTTTTCAAATATGATAATAGATGGTTACCATTTAAATCACTATTTTGAAACAGAAGATTGTTTTCAGTGGAGAAATCTGTATTTCAGTTTTTTTTTTAAGATTTATTTTATTGTTTTTGACAGAGACAGAGACAGAGAGAATGGGGAGGACCCAGAGCAGTCTCCATAGTTGTAAGGAATCAGTTTTTTCAACATGGTTTTCTTCTACAGGGTGGGAACAATGCCGGACCCCCTGCATGAGAGACACGCCCTGGTGGAAGCCAAACTGGGAGCCTCCCACATGTGAGGCGCACCCCCGCAGCGATCAAACTGGGGTGGAAAGCACACCCCAGTTCAGCATATGGGTCCCTACTGGCTAAGGCTGCCAGAACTGAGACTGGGTCCTCAGACTCTGGGGCTGCAATGCGACTGCTCAATCTGCTGAGCCATCCCTGCTTCCTCTGTATTCCGTTCTTATGATATAGAAGGTATTTTGGTTTAATCTCTGCAAACTTGTCCTCTACAGATTCCAGTACATTTACTCTATGGTTACATATACACTTAAATAAAAAAGATATAAACAATCTAATCTCTAATGCCAAAGTACTAGAAGCTTATAAGGAAAACTATTTAGCAGATTTATTAGTGGTAATTCAGCTTTTGGTAATTAAGTATTTATGGATTATTGGTGAATTACCATAATCACATGGGTTTTAGGGTATTTTTCTCGCTTATTACTTTGAGAAAAATTCTAATGCTATATATATAAAGTATACTTGGAAACTACATTTTAGAAAAGGTTGAAGAAGAAAGAATTACGCTATACTCATTGCTAAAACAGTGACAAGTATTGACAATTTCTGTAGAGAAATTAACTCTTGTGAATAATAAGGAAGTCAGAACATTTTCCCAATAGCCTGACAATTCTGAAGCATAGGCACATGTGATATTTGTTCAGTGAGACAAATATGTACTATAGAATTTGCTATATCTATAATATGGGGAGAAACTGAAAAATGGGATCCAGATCATTGATGGTGTTCTCATATAAAAAATATATGTCTAGGAAATATGTTTTGAATATTCAGTTGAGGTTGCTTTAAACATAGAAGACAGTTGAAGGTACTTGAATTATAATATTTTTTTATATAACACTACCAAAAAGCTTACCAAACCTTATTGCTACTATCACAGTCTACTAAAGGATCTTACAAACAGCATATCCTCCTTCTCCATATCATGACTGATCTCAAGGATAAATATCAGTGAGCAATAGGTGTTACATTTACACCCAACTGTCTTTTCTGGGTCAAGAATACAACTCTCATATGAGTATCTATCCTCTTACTTCAATAGATTTTCCATCCTTTTAGTTATCTTTCTTTAATGCAATTTTATGAAATAAGCATATTAGCATATGTCTAATATATTCAAGGCAGTATTTTAAGCAAAAGAGAATACTAGGATGAATAAGACATAGTTCCAGAACTCAAGAAAGGACCAATCTAGTAAAAGGGACATCATATTCATGTTAATTATAATGCAACATTTTAAGTACAAGGGATGAAACACTTGATTCTAAATGAAAAATGAGAAAGTCTGCTCAGAGCACAGCATTTGAGCTAGGCTTTCAAGTGTAGAAAAGATTTTACAGGACTAACAAAGAGCAGAAAGGTTATTCCAGGCACAGTGATAGCAAATTGGAAAAAGGACTAAAATGTTTGCATTGAACAAACTATTTCAGTGGACATTTGTAGAGAGATTTAGGTTTTGCAAAAGGGAAGTGAACGAGGGGCCTCATACCCCTCTGCATTTCTGTTTTCAATGAAATTTAAAATGTTACCTTTCCATGCTGTGATCAATTCATTGACAGATGAGGAGTGATACATATTGTTAGTGATATGCATAATTATCCATACTCAGCCATTCTTCTCAAATCACATGAGTATTTACATTTATCCATACAAAAATTGTAGTGGGTTGCTACAGCTTAAGGAAAATTTGGAGGCTAGAATTGTAGAAATGATTTTTGTCTTACAGAAAGCTACAGGGAAAAAGGAACAATTTTTTTTTTTTTAATTAGAACTATTTAAAGAGATGTTCATTTGCATAAGATTTAAATGTTTCCAAGGTAGGTGTAATATTGTCATAAGGTATAGAAATTGAAATAGCATTGAAGTCAGCGTAGCTACTGAGGTGAAAAGCATATAAAGTTATATACTTATTTCCAAAGAGACTCAATAACAAACACTGTTTAATTCCAATCTTTATATTTAAAAATACTACTAAACAGTTTTAAATGGGAACCTGACAAAGATAATCCCATCTCTTCACCCACCTATTTTTTTCCAGATCACATTAATTAAAATGTTAAAACTTCCTGAGAAATGTGATTCTCCTGTTTGTTTTGTTAGAAGAGGATATAAAAACCACCATTGACACACTGACTATCTGTTGACAGCTTTAATTCCAGAGTGTTTAGAACACTTCTCCTGCAATATTATATCTGAAAAAAGTTCTGTAAACTTGTTTAGATTGTGATATTGAAAACAACACAGGGTAAAATTGTGCTTAACCATCTTCAATGAATCTGTTAATATCACAGTCCCGTCCCAGTAGTATTCAGAAATTAATTTTTCATTCACATTTTTCCTCCCTACCTAGGGAATGACAGTTGAGAGGATTTTATTTATTTATTTTAAGAAAAATTTCTAAAGCTATGTTTTAAGTTTAGAATTGTACAAATGTAATGAAGCATATACAGCCATTTCTTTCTAAACCATCTTTGAAAAATGAACAAGAATTGAAGATGCTGGTCAACCTATGTCCTGTTTCTAGTAGTGGAGAGCAGAAGAGAGAAAGCTCCTCCTGTGTCTTTATGCAGGAAACATCCTCATCTTTCAGCTTGTCCATCTGGCTCCATGCTTAGTTTTCTCTCATTTCTAACCATAGTGGTTTTCCTGCCTTCTCTAAAACTGGGGTGGTCAGGTCTAAAGGAGTTGTAAAGCTCTGCTTTCCTCTTACTGTGGAGAATAAGGCTACATAAGGCTGAGGAAGCCAGATAAGGGACAACTTGGTCTTCACTTTTATTCTTAGGAGCAGGAAATCCACAAGCTGTCCTGGTGTGGGACAGTATATCTTGAAGACTTTTTACCCACTATAAAGTAAAACCAGTAAATGGTTTTATGGATGGTAGAGGAGAGCTTCTTAGGATAATGAGACCCATTGGGAAATCAAATGGTACATGCCCACACATCTTGGAAACCCATCTTGGTTGGTGTGGAGTAATGATACCTGCTTTGTTTCTTACCAGCCATGGAACATTGACAATTCAGCTTCTGAATTTTCCAATGATTATATAAATTAGGAATAATGTTGATTTCACAAGATTATTATAAGGATAATGTCTCAGAAATTGGTTTGAAATAATGACCCATTAAAATAGGCATTTAAATCCAAGATATTTGTCTCCTAGACTAGATACTGAACATCTTGAAGCTCCACAAATACATTTCTGATGTGGATCACATCTTTCTCTGTGATGTGGTAGATATCCTTGGAAGCTTCTAAATGTTTTGATTGAATTGTTCAGCCATTCACAGCTGGAACTCTGTCATTCATTTAATCATGTAATGAATAAATTTTAGAATGGTGTTAGTTGATCATATGCTTAGAAGAATTGAGGAAATAGTCACTCAGATCCTGTTTTCTGTTTCTGTTTAAGATGCAAATCCCTTCTAAGAAAGGCTAGGAGACACTAAACTACTTTTTGTTTTTGTATGGATAAGTTAAAAGAAACCAAAAAATAAGAAATTTAATTACATATTTTATATTGCCTTTTTAAAGATATATTTTAGAATATTACTAACTTCTGTGTGTGTTTGAATTCCATGCTAAGAATAGAGATGAAATTTTGGATTGTGTCTTATACGTTTTGTGTTGTACTGAGAGTTGGAGCAGAAATAGAACTGCAAATATTAATGAGATATATCTTATAATAATTAGTGTAGAACCAAGAACTTTTAATAATCTCTAATACCTACTTTTATGATGACAATAAAGATGAAAGACCAAAAGTCTTGAAATACTTGCAATTAAAAAAAAAAAAAAAAAAAAGACAGATAAAAGAAATCTTAACTATAGAGTTATTTTACATTTTTGGATTATTTTTAATGAATTGAGCAAATAAACAAGTTCACATCTTTGAGGTATGAATCCACAATTTTAATTTGCTAAGAAATATTCAGCATTCTCTCTAAACTTAAGTCATTTTGCCATTTTAGCCAATATAAAAACAAATGTCTTTAGATAGCTATTAATATTTTGTATTTATTAAACATTGCCTGGAGGTCATGCATGTGTTTGTATATGTGTATATTTCTTGCACATAGGAATTATAATTCTAGTACTCTAAATGAAAATCTTAAAAAATCAGGAAGCTAGGGATAACTTAGCTCATGACTATGAAAAGCACATGACATATATATTCTCACATCCTTTGCACCTACCTTTATGACTTCAAATTTATGATGAATTTTATGACAGTATAAGGTTCAAGGAGAAGCAGTAATTTAAAAGATGGCTAGAGAAAAACCAAATACAATTATTATGAACTACTTTTCAGAATAATCATGAATGGGAAATGGTTGTCGTATAGTGGTTCTATAAGTGTAGTCCTGAGCCAGCAGTATGGGATTACCTGGGAGCTTGTTAAACAAGCAAATTTTTGGGTCCCTCTACAGATGTACTTGAATCAGAAACTCTGAGAATGGGGCCCGCTAATCAGTTTCAACCAGCCCTGCAGGTGATTCTGCTACATGCTCAAGTTAGAGGTTCTTGCTTCTGGTATAATTCCTCACCCAATTTAAATGATCCCATGACCCATGCTTTCTAGTTTAATACACATATCAGCACATTAAACAGAACATTTTAGGAAGAATTTGGAAATCCGCACTGAAAATAACAGTTGTGTTTAAGTGACATCAGTAATGGGGATAGACATTTCCAACTGGACCATCATGGGTCATGTGACCAATCCATGGGGAAGGTGATATATACACAGCTGCCTTTTACAGTCATGTAAATTGGAAGGGTCATAGTGTTCAAGGATCTAAATAGGGCAGACAAGATGACATGTTGGCTAGAGCAGTGGTCCCCAACCTTTCTGTGGCACCAAGAATTAGTCCTGTGGAAGACAATTTTTCCACAGACGAGGGGCCTAGCGGGGGATGGTTTCAGGATGATTCAAGTACATGACATTTACTGTGCACTTCATTTTAATTATTATTACATTTATAATATAATAATATAGAATTATCACTGCCACACACTGATAGGCTTTTGGTATGAGTCTGTAAGCAATTGATTTATTACGGTCTCTGTGCAGTCAAACCTCTCTGCTAATGTTAACCCCTTGATAAAGACATCTTGGATATGGGATGTGTTTCTTAAGCCACTGTAAACATGGATGTCTCTGAAACATGTGTAGATTCCATTTTCTTTGAGTGCATTTATAATGCAAATATTATCAAGAAATAATTATATATATTCAATGTTAAAGTGCAAACTATAGGGGAAGCCGGGATGGCTCAGTGGGTTAGGTGCTCACTTTGCAGCCCCAGGAACCGAGGATCAAATCCCGGCCTCAGCTTATGCAGACCCATATGCTGAACTGGGGAGTGCCCCCAGTTCAGTTCTCACCGGGGCAAGACCCCGGCCCAGTTCCTGTCCTGTGCAGCCCCAAGCCCACCTGTGGAATGAAACTATGGAAAAAACAATGTTGTGCAAATATGGGGACTGTTCTGGGCCCTCCCCCTTATCTCTGTCTCTGACTGTATCGCTCTGTCAAAAACAATAAATAAATCTTAAAAAAAAAAAAAAGTGCAAACTATAGAAGGTAACCCCTTTAAGATGCCTGTTTTGAATTTGTATGAAAGTGACACTGAAAGCTAAATGGGGTATTTGAGTGAAAATAGCAAGACTGGTATTCAATGAGTTTGTGCAGCTGACTATCACAGAAGATTCAAATTCAAGTGAAGGTAGTCCTCCTATCCAACGTAAAGTTTGTAAGTATGCAAAACCTATATCTATATCAAGCAATGATGATTGTGATTCAGAAGATTAAAAATGGAATTGGGAAGAAAAAAAAAAAACATTCCACATATAAAAGTATTTACTCAAATAGCTGGTATAAACACTTTCGTTTTGTGAAGACTTGGAGCAAAGAGAAAATCCTCTGCCTCTTTGTATTTTGAAACAAATGCTAAGTGATGATATATTCTTTTTAATGATAACTGTAGAAACAAATAGATATGCAAGTCACAAGACAAAGAACCAGAACTTGAAAAAGGACAATGAGTGGTTTCCAGTAATAAGTAATGAAATAAAAGCACACCTTTTGTTAATGTGCCATAATGTCACAAGTACAAAAATCTAAAATAAATATGTACTGGTCAAAAAGAGCAATATGAGAGACACTTATATTTTCAAAAAATAAGCTTTGCAAACATTTCTTGACTATATCACATTTTCTTCACTTTATGGATAATGAGACTGTATATAAAGAAGATAGAATATGAAAAGTGTGGATAATAACTTTTAACAATTATACACTCCAGATGAAAATGACTGCCTAAATGAGTCACTGATGAAATTCAAAGGACAGCTGGGGTACATGCAATTTATAACTACCAAACTTGCCAGACTTGGAAACAAAATTTATAGGTTATGTGACTCCAATACTGGATATTGCACATGCAAATGTTAAGTTGAAAATTAAATAGTATGTTTTACTCACATAGGATTTCATTTAATTTATATGTCAAGGGGTTAATCTGCATTGGCAGTTGCTCTCCAGCACTCGTATTACCACCTCAGCTCCACCTCAGTTCATCAGGCATTATATTCTCATCAGGAGCACACAACCAAATCCCTTGCATGCACAGTTCACAATAGGGTTCGCGCTCCTATTAAAATTGAATGTCACCACTGATCTGACTGGATGATTAGATGATTATGTGAGAGATGGGGAGTGGCTGTAAATTTAAATGAAGCTTTGCTGGCTCATCTCCCACACATTCCTGCTTTACAGCCTGGTTCTTAACAGGCCATGGACCAACACTGGCCCCTGACCCTGGGGGTAGGGAACCTCTGGTCTAATGCTGCTACAGATTCATTCAGTAAATCTAAGCAATAGACTGTTCATATTCAATTTTAGGTCCTTTTAGATATTTTTAAAAATATATGTATATTATTAGTCAAGCATGCTTTAAAAAGTAAGTCAGCCTTTCCCACAAGACCTCGCGACTGAAACTGGATCACATAAGAAAGGGTAGCCACTATGACAAATGCTCCCAGTATACATACAGTGAAAAATTCTGTTTAGGAAATGGAGTTCTCCTTGCACCAGACCGCACCAAAATGTGGCATACATATGTAAGCTCTGCTATAAACTATAGCAAAGCAATCCCCATCCATTAGAAAGTAAGGACTAAATAAATTGATGAAAGGACTACGATAATTGAAAACATATGGTGCCTTATAGTGAGTAGATTTGCTTTGTTAGGAACATTTGTGCAGGACATTTACAAATAAGAGATATATTTTAAAATAATAACAGGTACACTCTGTTAATATACAAGTATACTTTGGTTTAAAATATCTACTTCACAGGTACGTAGGTATCATTAATGTTCATTGGGGTCAGACAGGTTCTTTACTGCCAATGACAAATCATTTACCATCTATATAGTGTTGATGCAGGAAACAATTGTGAACTATGGCGTCCGAAGTTCGTGGTCTCACGAACTCGAAGAATGAGAATGCGACTCCACAGGAAAGGTGAGGCAGTAAAGTTTATTGTGAAAGGAAAGAAGTAGAAGCTCTCTAATGAGAGAGGGCACCTGAAAGTCGAAATGCCCACTGGAAGAAGGAAAGCTCTCTGAAGAGAGGGGACATCCGAAACTGGAATGCCCATTGCTTTTATTTTACCCAAGGCCCTGCTTTTATCCTTTAGTTCACATGCCTGGATAATCCATTTAGGTGAGTTTTGAAACCACAAAGTTCTAGGATTTATTGTTAACACTTATCTCCAGATGATATTCCTAGTTGATGGGATTCTGGGCCTTGGCGTCCTTTGTTATTATTTTTTAATATCCCTATCTTCCTCCCAATGTTACATTTACATTCCTTACAGAAGGGAATCAGAAGCCCAAGGCTTATGTTTGCATTTCTTAGGTATGGGCATTATCTTCCCCAGCTTTTGTTACCTGACCAACCCATTTCTGTG
>PVKE010035212.1:0-16999 GCA_004027555.1 Craseonycteris thonglongyai | reverse complement strand
GGAGCAGGGAGAGAGGGGAGACCTTTTGTTTGAGCGGCTCTTGCCCTGAAATGGGAGGGTGCGAGGTGGGACATCAATAGGAAGGGCGTTCAGGATTGATATTCCTTCACTTTGGGGAAAGCAAGACTGTGAGAAACGATCAGCGTCTGCTTGGCTTCACTCAGCATGGATTTGCCAAATGATATTCTCTTTCTGCCACACAAGAACAGATAACCCAATACACTACTATATCCTGACATACTTGTTTAGGAACCCAAGCATAAGTCCACTTTGTGGGTATTAATGACCACTTACCACAGCCAAACGAAGTTTAAGTACTTTATATACATGAATGCCAACTTTTACCCTCACAACAACCCTCTGACTTAGGAACAATTAATATCTCCACTTACAGATAAGAAAACTTGGGCCTAGAGAAATACAGTGTATTTTTCATGGCTCCAGAGAGAGGTTACAGGTGGGAGGGGGTTGCACTTCTAGGGCTGGCAAAGCCAGATTGCATACTTGTGTCCTGACTGAGTCACCAAGGAAAGTAATCATTTATGACAACACATTAGGAAGCCTTTCTCACAGTGGGCTTCCCATCAGGCATAGGGAACTGAAAAATTCATGGAAAAATTAATCGTTCCAGGTGAGAGGACCCGCCATAAGCACATGCTACATAGAATTTACCTACACCTGATTATAAGCCTGTCACTCAGGTGAGATGTTTTTGGCACCCTTAGCTAGTTTCCAGGGTTGCTGCACTACAGTATTCTAAATCCATCATAATGTGTTGATTAATATGACCTCAAACATACTGCTATTATGTGAATATAGACATAGTTTTGAACAAATATGACTAACCTTATATATTTTTATTTGATATCATTCTACCTTTCTGAAAGAAACGACTATTTTTACTTCTGGGGTGTGTGTGTGTGTGTGTGTGTGTGTATGATTGCTATCTAGCTTTCTAAAAAGGTATTGAATTTAAGTGGAGAGAGTAGAAATCCTTGTCTTATCCCTAATCTCAAAGAGAAAGTATGACTATTCATTATTCATTTAATAAGATGTTTGTTATAGGTTTTTTTGGGGGGTGGTGGTGGTGGTGGTAGTAAATACCCTATAGATTAAGAAATATCTCTTCCATTTCTAGTTTGCCAAGATTTTCTTTTTAAATCATAGATCTATATTAAATGTCATTAAACCTTTTTTCTACTGTAATTGAGGTGATCATATGATACTCCTTTTTCACTCTTAAAAACAGGAAAAACACATGATTTTCTAATGTTAAGTCAACACTGCATTTCTGAAATCAATGCTACTTTGTCATGATATATTGCATTTATTATTGAAATCATTTTGCTGATATTTTTAGAATTTTTTTGCATCTATGTTTATGAGTGAGCTTGGCCTTTGTCTTGCTTTTCTTATACTGTTCTTTTTGTGGTTTAATATCAGCATAATGATGGCTTCACAAAGAATTGAAGAGTGTATGTGACATTGTTGCTATTTCTTCCTTATATGTTTGGAAGAATTCACTGGTGAAACCTTATTTGTCTGGTGTTTTCTTTGTGGAATGATTATACTGTTCAGGCCCCTTATTTCCAGAAGGGAAAAAGGAAAGGAAGCCAGGGAAAACAGTGACATATTTAGCAACTGACAGTTCTAAGTTCTTCACTTACCTCATGCACCTGAGATTATTGAGAATGTCTTTAATAGTTAAAGGAATATATAGATTTCTTTTTAATTTTTTCTTTCTCAATTTTATTAATTACATTTTATAAAAATTGTTTTAGTTCACCTAAAATTTTATTTATCGACAGAGTTCTTTATATATCCTCTTTTTTAATGTCTGATCTATAGTGTTTGTAGTCTTTTTTATTTTTCTTTCTTTGTAGTCTTGATATTGGTTATTCGGCTTGCTGTGTGTGTATGTGAATGCACTCATGTCTCTTTGGAGTTCACCAAATTTATTACCTTTACTCAGAAATTATTATTACTATAATTTTTTTTTTTGCTTTGTTGCTATTCTCTACAGCAGTATCACAATGAGGTGGCCAGCACTTTGAGGGGGAGGCTTCATTGTGTGAATGGGAGGCAGCATGCTAGGCACAGCCTGCAATGAGCTCATATTCGTGAGGCTGACGGGGCAGCCCAGAGAGGTCCTATATTAGAGATCCTTCCTTTGAAAATCACATGGGTCTTTGAGATGCTAAATGTAACACCAGAATAGGGAAAGAACTTCAATAAGGACTGAGATGGAATTCTCCTTCCCTGCCAGAAGTGCAAGCTTGGAGTTAGAATAGTGTTCATATAATGAAATGTTTTATGAATGTAGCTTCATTTTGTTTCATTTTTGTTTTTGCTTCTTGTAATTTTACTTGGCAAAAATCAAACTTTTCACGGATCTAATGTCGTATGCTCTCATTTTTACTTTCCCACAAAGGCCAGACTCTTATTAGTGTAGCTGCCATCTGACCTCAGCAGCTTGCTGCCATTGTTTCCCTATCATTTACCCATGAACAGTTATACTTCCATTGCCTAGAAGGACTTATTTTGTAAATAAGTAAGTAGGTTTTTTTGTGTGTGTGAGTACGCGTGTGTGTACATGTTTGTGTTTGCGTGTAAGGTGGGAATTCGATTATAAATTTTAATTAGCCCAACTTCAGGTTTACATATCTCAAAGGAACACTACGAATACTTGGCAATTAATGGTTGTAAATCACCTTGAGATCCTTGAGGAGGAGAGATGCTATATAAATGAATAATGTGTTAATGAAAAGAATAATATATGCACTTACGTTCCCAAGCCAGTTGCCTGAATTAGGTGTTGGAAGTCTAAGGAAAGCTGTACAAAATGTAACTATCTAACTAAGAAAATATTTTCATACTCCTCCCACTTAAGTCATGATGTAAAGTATCTGTGAATTACAGAGTATAAACACAACCTGTGACTGTGATTTATAATACATTTATGAAGATTTATTGCATAGATAAGTAACTATTTCACTATTTTTGGATAGTTATTGGATCAGGAGCTAAAGACTGTAATCATTGGGACGATATTATGTGGAAGCTAATTGGTGGTTGTTTGAACATAATTGCTTAATGTTTCTCAATGATAGATTACAGTTCTATTACCAATTTAGGTGTTGTCAATGGCATAATGAATATTTCTATAAATATTTTTAGAAATAAATCTTTAAAAGGGCACACACACACACACACACACACACACACACAGAGACAAAAAGCCCAAGGCACCCTCAACCCATAAAAGAAATTACTTTCTCCCTACCTGTCCACCTTTCATTTCCTTTCAGTATTAAAGGTCAGTGATCATACTCATATACCTCTGACAATGTCCCTTCCCTTCTGGCACTTGCACAAGTGGTGAGGAAAGGAAGAATAGTCCTGCCTACTTTGTGTGTGCCACTGAATTCGCCCTGTTTGCATTATGGTCAGTTGATTATTAAAAGTTCTGAAAATGGCATCAAACTTCACAGAATATGTAAAAATGAGTTGTTTCCATAATTATACAAAGTAAGTTAGGGCTTTGCATTCTTTTCTAAAGACATTTAGGACTGAAATAACAGAAGAAAGAACCATTCTCTTAGATATGAACCACTATCACTCTAATCTTACAACTGTCTTCATTTACTACTTAGCAAATTTTATTATGAGAAAATATTTTATCTTTGTTGTATTGTTTGTTTGATGCCTGTCTTTCCCAACAAGAATATAAGCTCTTTGGAGCAATATCATGTCTGTCTTCTATATATGTATTCCCAGACTTCTTAGTTTACTTACTACATACAAGAACTACCCCCCTTGGAGGGCTTGTTCTTAAATATTTGACAGTATTAGGCTGACTAGATGTCCTATTTTAAACAGAACAGAAAACAACAGTACTGTCCTGTTTCAAATGGTACATACGGTCAGCCTAGTCTCACTGGGTTGATTCAGGGTGTCAGTAGGATGACCATACCTACCATTTGAAACAGGATAGTACTGTTGTTTTGTGTCCTGTTTAAAATAGGATGTCTGGTTAGCCTAGAAAAGAAAATAGAGGGTGATTTGATAAATCATGGAAAAATCACAATATGAAATAATATAATAATGATTTTCTTCTATACTGATATCAAAACAGAAAGAGGAAGTATGTCTTAAACCTTGGTAAATTTAATAACAAGGAGAAAGAGACAGCCTTATAATCTTTAAAGTATACTCACATCGATAACATGCTTTACCTCAAGTCATGGTAGTATATGTTTCAGTTCTGTTAGAGTAAAAAAGTGGGAAGAAAAGTCTGAATGAGTGAGAATTAATGGTGTTGGAAAAAGGGAGCTTAGACTCTACTTCCACTTATGAATAACAGTTTGTAAACTAAAACATTTGTGTTGAGGTTGAGAATTGGAAGGACACGTAACAGAAGAATTTTCTAAGCATTTGTAATATGCCTGGATTTGAGTAGAAATGAAGGTCCAAAGACAAAGTTTTAGGAACATCTACATAATTTATAGTCAGCATTAGCACTGGATGTGACCACAAATTCGGAGTGGTCGCTTTAGAGAGCTGGGAGAAATTCCATCATTCAGAGGATAAGGGAATTTTAGAAAATTTCAAATAAGCTAAAAGATAAAAAATGAAACAGGTAGGAATCTTAAATAGTTCAGAGCCATAAAAACTAGTAGAATGGTCCAGAAGGGACTATTAACCATCAACTCTTGCAGGAAGGTTAAAGGTAGATAATGAAGCATCAACAGTTGATTTGGAAATTCAGGCTTAAGAGAGCAGTTAATATTGAATGGTAGGAATAGAAGCTAACTTATACAGATTTGCTAGTGGACGGGTGATTGGGGCCAATGAATAAGGTTTTGTTTTGTATTTGTTTTTGTTTTTTTAAAGACAGATATAAAAAGGAGAGACATAGGAGCATTTCATAAAGGAGTAAAATAAAGAATTTGCTTCTATGTGTATTTTATGTTTAATTGTTTTAGAATGGAGAGGACAAGTAGATTTATGGGTAAGAGGGAATTCAACAGAGAAGGAAAGTAGTAAAAAGTAAGACATATGATTTAGTCAAAGAAATAAAAAGATAAAGGAAAAGATAAAATTATACAGAGAGATTTGGAGGAAGGAACTTGATATATTCCATGTTACGGTCTTGGCCTCAGTCAAACAGGAAATGAGGCCATATGCTGACAAAAAATAGTGCCATCGTCATGACGTGAATATACTATAATACAACTCTTGGAAGCTGATAAACTCGGTTTCATTTCTAGGCTTTTTAAAAATAACCTTTGAAAAGCTGCTTACCATTACTGAATCTACTCCCTTGAAAAATGGAAAAAATAACACCAATCCGGCAGAATTACTTTAGAGATAATAGTAGCTAACATTTATTGAGCACTTCCTACCTATCAGGCCTCATTTTAAAAACTTTACATAAATGAACTCATTTGATTATTAAATCAACCTTTTGAGGTGGGTGCTATCATTATTCCAATATTTTAGAAGAATTATTGTTTGAGAGAAATTATTGTTTGAGAGAGAGAGAGGGAGAGGGAGAGGGAGAGGGAGAGGGAGAGGGAGAAGGCCCAGAGCAGTCACCATAGTTGTACATCATTAGTTGTGACATGGTTCCATTCCACACAGGTGGAAGTAGAGCTGTGTGGTGTGTGAACCAAACTGGGGGCCTCCCACATGGGAAGCAAGAAACTTCACTGCTTAGCCATCCTGATGATTACCAGTTGCACGCTGCAGTTCAGCATATGGGT
This sequence comes from Craseonycteris thonglongyai, assembly GCA_004027555.1. NCBI lineage: Eukaryota > Metazoa > Chordata > Mammalia > Chiroptera > Craseonycteridae > Craseonycteris > Craseonycteris thonglongyai. Next base: position 11,234 of record PVKE010035212.1, on the reverse strand, counting down.
TTGCATGGGTTGGTCCTGAGATTTGATTCCTGGACTTCACGGTTGCAAGGCAAGCAGTCAACCTGCTGAGCTATCCTGGCATCCCCTATTATTCCAATTTCATAAGCAAGGAAACTGGGGTGTCCAAAGATAAAGTAACATTCACAAGGTCACACAGCTTGTAAGAGGCAGAACTAAGATTTCAACCCAGGTAGGTAGTCTATATAGTCTCTCTAATGTATCTAAGAGAGCATAGCACCATTCTTTTTTGTTTGTTTGTTTTGTTTTTGTTTTTGACAGAGAGAGAGAGAAAGAGAGAGAGAGATACAGAGAGAACTGAACTGGGGGAACTCCCGAGTTCAGCACATGGGTCCGAATGGACCGGGGCCGGGATTCGAACCTCAGTCCTCAGGGCTGCAAAATGAGTGCTTAACCCACTGAGCCATCCAGGCTTCCCCTATAGCACTATTCTTGATATAGAGAAGACTAATTAACTAGGACTTGCAATAATTGCTAACTTTGTTAGGTTAAGGACTAGTAAAAGATGTTTATGATTTTATACTAAGTGAAACCTGGTAAAAAATCACCCAGAGAGGATTTAAACATTTTCTGAATATACAGATCAGTTTGTAGGTCAGACCTGAGGTTAGCTAGAGATGGCTTTTAGTAGGAATAGATTAAGGCCTACATATGTTCCATAGTGCCCTAGGTGACTAACTTTATTTTCTCTTTAAATATATTTAATTTATATAGTGATTTTATTCTAATAATATTAATCAATTTAGGTAAAAAAAAACTAGACAATAGAGTTTTTATTGTTTTTGTTTGTTTGTTTAGTTAATTAAGCTATACTTTCCTAACTTCTTTTCCTTTGGAGACTTATGCAGTGTCTAGATATTGTTTAGGGGATAGTGAGGGACTTTTTTTTTTTTATTTATAATCATCAGGTGAAATTATTATCAACTGAGATGTACATCATCTAGGATCCTTGGTGTCACCACATCCCTCTCTGGAGTTCTGGCATTTTGCTTCTATAGTCACCTCCTTGTTTAAAACTAGCACCTTTTATTTTCAGTGGCTGATTGAGTAATTTGGAATATCTGGTAAGCTGGTATATAAACAGGCAAGCTGGACAAGTATATTAAGAAGTACACCTTTAGCTTGAAGGATCAGAAATCCAATAGTGAAGAAGTCTTGGACCAAAATCAAGGAAAATAAGCAAATCTCAAATGGTGGCTAGCCCAGAGTTTAGGGACACCTTCCCCCTGGGGACCTTTTCCAATTCCAAAATAAGTGTTCAAGAAGCTAAGCAATGTTTGACAGTTTTGTGTTCCTCCCGGTACAAGAGCTGAAGTCTGGAGCCTCGTAAAGGTAGGGGAGTGTTTGATAGATTCTCTGCTGTTTCATGAGAGGCATCGAAGTTCTGATTCCTAAGAGTAAAGATGAGTTATGAAAAGTTCAGCCTCCATACGGAATGAAAATATTTTTGGTGGTATTTTCTGTTGTTGCTGATTTATACAAGCAATACCTGTTAGTTGAAAATATATTTAAACATTATGGAATATACAAAAGTAGAAAACAAAAGCAGTGAATCACCTAACATGAGAAATTGGATTACAGGTATCCCAGGTTGCTAGGAACCTGGCAAAAGCAAACAAAAATTCTGTCTGGAGCTACAAACCATCATTGCAGGCCTCAGATTATTTCTAATGCAACTTTTCATACCCAGTGCTTGGAATTCAATAAAATATAACTGGGTGCACTATGCTATGACACACATAAATGAGAACTGGTTATAACAACAGAAAATTTAAACATATATTGAAGGGATTGAGCTATTGTAGTTATGAGACACTTTAAAATAACTATGCTTATATGTATAGTGAAAGATCAAGAATAGGGAATTTCAGTAGATTTCTGGAAACTGTTTAATAAAGCAGAACAAAAAATGAAAAGAAAGATATTTTAGAATTGAGAACTACCTTTAAAATTAATAGGTCAATAGAGATATTTAAAAGTAGAATAAGGACAACTAAAGATATATGAATAACTAGTGAAATATAGGTAAGAAAATATATCAGACTTCAAAAGAGAGGCAAAAAAATTAAATATATAGCAGAAAAGGTTGGAGACAGGTTCGGTGACAAATTTTAATTTAGTATAATTAAGGTTCTAGAAGGAGAATAATGAGAGAATGGAATAGAAGGAATATTCAAATAGATAATGGCTTTCCTCCCCCTCAAATGATAACAACACATCAAGCCAGAGATTCAGGAGGACTTATGAATCTAAGCAAAATAAACAAAAAGGACATTCACTTTTCAGAACTTTAAAACCAAACTATTAAAAGTCAAATACAAAGAAAACATAAGTTCTGTGAGAGAATAGAGTACACTGAAGGAAAGAAAAATGAGACCAACTCCTTATTTCTTAATATAAATAGTAGTAGAAGTAAAAAAGACAATAGAACATTATCTTTAAAATTCTGAAAGAAAATTCATCCTCAGTTTTATATTTAGAAAAAATAAATTTACATATGATAGTACTCATAACCTCAAATGGCTGGTATTGAGCTTCATATTTTAAGGATATGCAAAGTCAAAAAACATAATAGATTAGTTAGTTTTTCATATCAGGGCTTGTGGAGAATGTTAAAGTATTAAATTTGTACAGTCTAGATAAAATAACATTGAATTATTTCTTCAAATATTCATTATTTATTCCACAGATATTTATTGGGTACTTACTAGGTGTCTGGTATTGAAAACAGTTAAAACCCACCCTTTGATGGAGCTTATATTCATGATGAGAGAAAATGAGAACAGCAAACAAACAAAAGAAAACAAAAACACCCAAACATAAAGGAAATATATAATATTCTATCTGACAACAATGAGAGGCCTCTCTGTTGAGGTGATGTTTAAGCACAGATCTAAATAAAGAGATGGAGTAAGCAGTCATGATACCTGTGGGTGGACTTCTCCTCACGCTGGTAGGAGTGTGAGGGTGTATTTGGGACCACGAGGCAGGGCAGGGCCTTCGGAGCACAGCCAGGAAAGAGAACTCTAGGTGGGCCAGATCAGACAGGCTGTCTGTGGTTTTTGGATTTATTCTGTGATCGGAGGGTGGTGGGGCAGGTGGGAATCATTGGACAATTTCGTGCAGGGCAATGCCATGATAAGAGTGAAATTTTAGAAGAATCCCTTTGACTGCTGTGAGGAGAATCAGCCACAGGAAGTACTGAAGAAAGGAGGAGGGTATGGAGGAAGACTTGCAGGAGTCTGTGTGTTGGATGATGGTGGTCTGCCATACGAAGGTCCCGGTGTCCATGGTGACTCGGTGTGTATTCCCACTATCTGCCAAGGGTGAGTAGATGGAGCATTTTGATTAAATGTTGGCACCTCTCCTGAAAGATAAATTTAGAAAATATAAATTGAATTAAAGTGAGGATGCCTAGGGGCAACTTTAATAAATTTTTATTAAAGTGAACTACAGTAGTTCTAAAAATGTGTTTTGAATTTAGTGACTTCAGATGATTCATTTTGGGTAGTAAAGCACAATAGGCCACTTCTTTAGGTAAAATATCACATCTTTTTAAAACTCAAAATATATTTCCATGGTACATGTACAATATATCATTAGCTTTTCATTACAAGCTATTCCAAATCAGTCAATATGAGAAGTTGCACAGCGTTACAAAGATTTTTTCCAAAAAATTTAGAAAAGGTTTTCTGAAGATAGCAGGTTTCTGATTCTATACACTTCAGAATTATTAGTCTAGGTCCAGAGTTGTTAAGTGGATGTTGAACTCTTTGGTTTTAGCTAGAAAATTATCCTCAGAAGCTGTTTTCACAGAGCTACTCTTCTTAGAGTTGAAAATCACCAGGGGTCTCTTCTGTGCAATCTAATGTCCTATCTGCACCCACAACATTGCTCCGGATACTCTTGGAGCTGCATTCCAATGTACGAAGAACTTTGGATGCATTTACACTCATGTTCCGGGTCTGGCAGGAGCATCGCCATCCAGGCTGTAATTAAATTTTGGTGAATTGCTGCAGTGAGCGATTAAGCAAACATGGACACAGCAGTTAAGTCTTTTCATTCAAATGGTGAAATTACCTACATAGCTACAAGAATTCATAATCCTAGGATTAAGCTCTAATTTTGAGATTAGCTTGACTTTTAAATGGCATCCCCTGAGTTCACTGTTAAAATTTATTCTAATCCTATAATAAGATTAATTAACTGATGGAGAATTCACTTTTTAGAATTCAAAAAGAAATTATTGGAAGTTTATTTAAAAAAATAAAATAATTAGTAAGTAGGGAATCTATGAATCTCAGGTGTACCTAACTAAATATAGGCATAGACTTTTTTTTTTTTTAATTGAGAAGACGTTGAACAACATTGATAAGATGTCCTTCCTTCCTGGGGAAAGCTTCAGAGAGTGTTATGAAGAAACACCAAATAGGCTTGTTTGGTTTTGATATTTTTTGGAGGTATTTTTGTTGTTGCTGGTTTATAAAAGCAATATCCATTAGTTGAAAATACATCTAATGATTATAGAATATATAAAGTTAGAAAACCAAAATCTCCTTGTCTACTTAGTCTTTTTCCCGGACCTACTATGTCCAAGCTCTCTGATATGATCATTGCCAATAGTTTAATATGTATTTTTTATGATATATTGTTGAGCATATGATGTAAATATATGTATATTGGTCCAGGTTGCTTTTGACTTAACAATGTATCATGAACATTTTCCATGTTAGGGTATAGTTTATGTCATTTGTTTGAAGAGTCGCATAGTAGTTTATTGAATCACTATATTGGAGTGTGTGTGTGTGTGTGTGTGTGTGTGTGTGTGTGTGAAACTAAGACATTTAAAAAATTATCCTCATTTTTCTTCTCACATTTTAATTAAGAGTTAATTTCTCAATTGAAAAAAGCAAAGCTCCATTGATTATAAACATGCTGTTTTGCATACCTCCAGTTTCTTCCTTTGCATAAATTTCTAGAAGTAGAGTTGTTGAGGTGAAAGAACGTTTCAGTTCTGATACTTACTGGGAGACAAGGGCACTCCTACCAATGGTAGACTTGAGAGTTCCTATTTCTCCCAAACACTTGCTGATTCTAAGAATTATTGATCTTGTTGATTCTGGCAAATTGATAGATGCTATTTAAAATAATTCAAACATCTTTTCAAAAGTCATGTAAATATTTAAGTACAATGTAGGCATGTCTGTAACTGTTATTTTTATTAGTCTTTCCAAGCTTGTAAAGACTTTAACTCAAATTATTGAAATATGTTTTCTTATTTGGCTGTGTCATGATTTTATTTTTGATGTTACATTTTAATTCATAATTAATCAGTAATTAATTTTTGTGTGTGCATGATGGTCATTCGTGCATACCAAATGGAGGGTTACTTTTCCCCAATGTAATAAATAATCTATTATTTGTAAGTTTACCTTTATTTTCTAAATTCTCACCTATGTGTCATCAATTTTATTTTTGTATTATACATTCTATTTTAAAATCCTTTTTCTTAAAATGGCACTAACCACCATCCGCCCCCCCAAAATAATATTAATCAGCAATTACAGGGACTTAGCCCTATGTCCGTGTAATTTCATTGCTAAGCCTTAAGTATAAATCTTAATCCATTTTTCACATTGTTTCTATCAAGTATTTCTCCTTCTACTTTTGAATCATTATGATTCATTTCTCGTTTGGTTAAATTTAGTTCTTAAGCAATATTTTTTTTTTTCAGAGTACTGTATTGGCATTATACTTTCTGAGTCTTTAAATGGTCGATAAGAGTTTTCCTTTTTCCTGAGAGATGAACAATGGTTTGAATATGTCAGAATCCTAAATTGTGTTTCACTGAGTACTTCACTGATATATTACAGATTTTTTTTTTAAGAGGAAGGGGATGTTATTGTCAATAAATTTTGGAAAGGTTGTTTAAAAGTTAAAACTAGTTTATTGTTATGTTTTTCTTATTTGATTTTGTTGCAGATTTTCTCAGAGCTCTTAATAAAATGTGCTCTATGCTTCTGTAAGAAATAAATATAATGTATGTCTTTAAAATATAATTATTCATAGACATTTTGTTTTGTTTTTTTGTTTTTATTGTTAAATTTATTGGGGTGACATTGGTTGATATCAATTACATTGTTTCCAGGTGTACGGTTCTACATTACATAGTCTATGCATTGCATTATGTGCTCATAGACATTTTTTAACAGCAAACACATATCAAGGTCTCATGGAACCGTAATTAAAATAGTTTGGAAAATAGGAGTATGGAATTCCAGATGCATGTTTGTTCATGGAGGTTCATGAAGGAGTTCTATCAAAATGGAAGGAAAACTCCCAGCTTGCTCCCACCAGTTTGTTAATGAATTGGGCTCTAATCTGTGTATGGGCCCTACCTTCTTCCCTCTATATCATAGTCATTCATTCATTCATCGATATTTAATAGGTACTCACCCTATTCTAGACCCCAGAATAGGAGGTTGATGGGGAGAAAAGGGAAGACAGAAAATAAACAAATGAGTGAAAATCAAACTTTATCACGTGATGAAATGATAGATACAATATGAAACAGAAAAGGGGCAAAGTGGCATGTGTGGAGGGGTGGGAATTGATGGATAAGTTTTGTTTTGGTAAGGTTCAATTTTATTTTTGTATTTTATTTTTTAAAAACTATTTTTTTATTTTATTAGTTACAGTTGACATTTGATATATTTACTATCAGTTTCAGGTGTACAGCCTAGTGGTTAGACACTTATATAATTAATGCAGTGATCCCCTGATTAGTCTAATACCCACCTGGCACAATCCATAGTTGCGGCAACATAATTGACTGTATTCTCTATGCTGTACTTTACATCCCCATGACTGTTTTAAACTACCAATTTGCGTCTCTTAATCCCTTCACCGTTTTCATCTAGCTTTCCAATGCCCCTACCTTTTGGGGGCCATCAGTTTGTTCTCTGCGCCTATGAGTTTATCTCTGTTCTGTTTGTTTGTTTATTCTGTTCTTTAGATTCCACACATAAATGAGATCATATAGTGTTTGTCTTTCCCAGTCTGACTAATTTCACTTAGCCTATCCCCACTAGGTCCATCCATGCTGTTGTAAGTGATAAGCATTCATTCTTTTTCTAATGGCCAAGTGATCATCCGTTATATATGTAGGTAAGGTTCAGTTTTAAGTAAGTGGTCAGAAATGTTTTGCTGTGAAGGTCATGTCTTAACAAGGACTTAAAGGTGGTGAGAGATAAGCCACACAGGTGTTCTGGGTGAGCACCATCCTGAAGACCGAACGCTGACTTATATTTCCCTTTAGGAGGCTGTAAAAGCTGGAGAAGCAGGCTAGAAATTTAAGTCACCCATTTTCTAAGGAGAAAATATGTAATTATTTTCATTTTAATCAGGAGGACATCTGTTACAACAAGAAACATGTACATGTCAGCTGTAGGAAGGTTCTAGCTACACTGTAAAGATTCTGCACTCACTGGACATTCCTTTTCTTTTTTTAAAATATTTATTTATTTATTTTTATTGTTTTTGACACAGAGAGAGAGAGAGAGAGACAGAGAGACAGAGAGAGACAGAGACAGAGAGAGAAGTGAACTGGGGGAGCTCCCCAGCTCAGTATATGGGTCCACAAGGGCCGGGGTCAGGATTCGATCCCAGGTCCCCGGCGCTGCAAAGTGAGCACTTAACCCACTGAGCCATCCCGGCTTCCCCACATTCCTTTTCTTATCAGATGCTCACTAGGTGCAGAGTGGGCCCTTAGAGAAGCAACCAAGGGACAATCTGAATCTGTCCTGGAGCACTGCTGGTGGAGTGACCCGTATTCTTCTCTAGGCCCTGACTGTAACCCCTGATTTCTATTATACATATGGTTAATTTTTGTGGTTTCTAAGAAATAGAAGCTGCCAATCAAAATGTCGATTTTTTACCTGCATTATCTAATATGATTCATAGGGCAAATTCTGCAATGAATATTTTAAACTCTGGCCAATGGGGAGGGGTTGCTATTGGCGGTACCCCAGGCTGTGGGGAAATAAAGGATTGCTTGCTACTTCCAAAAGCATGATCTGCATCATAAGCACCATAGAAGCCAGGAATTGAGGCTGCATGTATCACTCAAGAAGAGGAAATGTAGGGGAACAAAACTTTCTATTCTTTAGCATCCTCACATATTTTCATTTGGCTCATAGCTTGACTTATTATCTTGGTTTCAGAACCTGAGTTAGTACTGTAAAGGGATAGCAGAAGTACTTTTCTTTGCATTTGAAATTTGAAATTGTGTATGTATGTGTATGTATATAATCTGAAAGAGAGAGTAAGGCATTTGAATAAGACTTCTACAGCAATAAGCTCAATTCCTCATTTTTCATCATTTTGAGGAAGTACTAATGAATTTGAGATTTTAATGTTGAAGATAATTCTAATGTTAAACTAGACAATCCTTGCTTTATATGAGATTTCTCTTGCTCCCACTTTCTCAAGAAATTATTTTCTTCATAAGTTTCATTGAGGAATAATTTACATGCAATAAATGTATTCATTTGAAGTGTATGATTTGGTGGGTCTTGTCAGTTCTATACATTCATGAAACAATCTCCATATCATAGAACAGAACATCTCCACTGCCTCTCAAAGTCTCATGTTTCTTTGCAGTTGATCCCTCCTTTCTGTAAATAATCACTGACTGCTTTGTGTCACTATCGATTAATTAGCATCTTATATAAATTGAATTATTGAATTTGTATTGTTTTTCACTTGTTTCTTTCACTCAGCATGTTTTTGCAAGTCATCCATGATATGAGTAGTTCATTACTTTACATTGCCAAATTCCTTTTCACACTGCATATGCAACATTTTATCTATTCATCTGTTGATGGACATTTGCACTATTTCCAGTTTTTTGTAATTTAAAATAATGCTGCCATGATCATTCACAAGTTGTCCATCCAAAAATGACATCAATTTGATTCACTTAGCAAATTTAAAATTTACAAATGGAACTACCTGCTTACATTGAAGAGCTATAATCTGCTAATACTACAAGTTGAAAATTTCTCAGCTCAGTGTGTCAGGACAGATCTGCCATATGATAAAGCTTTGCCATAGATCTTCTTCACTGAGCCAGATTTAAAATTGGAAGTCATCTATGAAGAGATGGTCCTAAATGTTCTCACCAAAAAAAAAATTAAAATAAAATAAGATTATCTAAGAAAATGCACTGAGCAATGAGACTGACTCACTATCCATTACAGAAATTAAAAATGAAAATCTAATATGCATGGTACCCATAGTATACAAGCTATATGAATTCTCAAAGCAAACACAGATGCAAAGTGTGAAATCACTAGTGATCAGCCACATAAATCAGCCATCATGCTGGTAAGGATTATAAGAACACTTTACCAACAGAATGAGTAAAGATGGTGTGAGAAGAGTCTAATGCTAGACTATAACACCCTTAATCCATTAGAAGAAAGCCCAAGGAATATAAAATAATTAAATAAATTACAGTTTAAGTCACTTTTCATTAGATGTCTTTAATAATTCACATAAAAGTGTTAAGAGAAACTGCATAAAATTCAAAGAAATCAATTGAAGATGCCTTAGAGTGTAGTAAGTTTTGAAATAGAGCTTTAATGTAATGTGCAATTCAACACAAATTATGGTATAGTAATAATTTATGTTATATAATACAATTCATTTTTTCCCTCATTTATGAGCTCTGTGGTTGTCATGATGCAATGAAAGAAAGGTGCCCAAAGGAATTCTTATAAGTTTTATTCAATGGAAAATATATAAAAATTAATTGTGACTACTAAAACAAAAGGAAACAAGAAACAACACGGGGTGCTCCCCAGTGCTCCAGAGTTCACTATGGGGACCCATGACTGCTCATGATAATTATTTAAAGTAGGTTGTGCCAGGCACGGGACACTCCCTGTCTACCTTTGACAGGAATGTTTTTTATTGTCCTGTCTCCCTCTTCTATGCTAGTTGTATGAGGACTGTAGCCACCAGAATGTAAGTTCCATGAAAACAGGGACTTGATCGTTTTATTCACTCCTGTATCCTCAGCATTCAGACACTGCTGAGTAATGGATGACTAGTGGATGCTCAATGGATATTTGTTAATAAATTCTTTTGTCTCAGACCACAGCTGAATACCATAATGTTCCAAGTGCCACTGTCATTTAAGACATTGTTGAGAGGAAATCTGCAATGCCTCACACTGACCCCAGTCGTGAAACAGGTAACAAACAACCTTAGTGCATTCCTGAGTGTTCACTAAGAGATGGGGTGGCCTCATGCACATTTCCCAGGCATACACCTCCAGGCACAGAGTTCGGTTCTATTTTTAGTGCTCTGGTGTACCTGTAGTACCATTTATTCAAGGTTGACTATGTTGCTCTGCTTGTGCAAAAAGATTTATATTCATGATTATTCTTATTATATACAGGAGGACACTTGGACTGATTCTTTTCTTACACATTTCTCTTCAGCAAGAGGCAATAAATTCTCAGTTACTTGATTACCTCCTCAGAAAAGGCATTCCATGGCATTGAGGACTTTGGTAAACGTTAAGTGGATTAATGAATGGATGGACAGTTAGGCAAATGTGCAGGAGTGGGATTTTCAGATCAAGAAATGATTGTGCTCTGAGTATGAAATATTCAAAATTGATTGGAAATCATTTTAAATACTTTAAAAAAGAATTGTGTGGTCTTAAGAACACACAGGAATGCAAACTTTCAAGATTCAGCCATGGTCTTTAAATTAAAAGAAAAAAGAATAAACATGTATATAACTTAGGATTCTATTAAATTCAAAGGATTTAAGGTTTGGCAGGAAAATTCAATCCAATGATCAACCTGAGTGAGAGTTGAAATAAAAAGTAGGCTGTCTGTGCTACAAGGTTAAATTGTTTTGAAGTACTGGAAAGTTTGAGGTATTGAAGAGGGCTCAACCAATTGTCCAACTTTGAGATAAATCTCTATGGAGGTCGAAAGCTCTGTCTTGTGTTCGAGATGTTATATGACCTCTTAATTAAGATAATTTTCTTCTTTATGTGTATATATATTTCAATTCCAGAATACTTAGAATTAAGTAGAAAATAGTTAAGAAAATGAAATTATTAGCATTATTTTTATGTTTAGGAAGGTATGTAATAGATAGTTGTCATTTCATGTACTTACACATTTTACTATGAT
>PVKE010035211.1:0-16996 GCA_004027555.1 Craseonycteris thonglongyai | reverse complement strand
CATCCTGGCTGTGAATACTTACTTTGTACATCATGGTATGTGGAACTAACACTTGTTTTGGATAAACCCACCTTCTGTCACTTTGCACATCCATGGACAAGCAGAGCCCTTTGTAGATGATGCAACATAAATCAAGCACTACCATTGAACATGGCTGCTGGATGTGGTCAACTGAGGACACTGATACCTACATAGCTGATGTAGGTGATAGTGTGAACTAAAAAAATTCCCTCAATACCTCAATATGCAGTCAAGAGCATGAGCATGATTCAGAAGAGAAAAAGAATGTGCTCTAGTTAATCTAGTTTAAGATGAAAACATGGCCCCAGTTGCTTCAAATGGAGAATCAGACAGATTCACCAACTGCAAATAACTATGACAATAGAAAGTATGCTGCTAATTTATTAATAATAATCCTAAATTCTAGATTGTATTATAAGAGAAATATACCAGGTGTCTTAATGACTGCTGGTAAATAACAAGTAGTTAAGGTGACCAGACGTCCCGCTTTTGGCGGGACAGTCCCAATTTTTAACAATTTGTCCCGCGTCCCATGGCGTTTTAAAAAAGTCCCAATTTTTGGAAAGAATGCACGACAAGCTAGAGAACGACGGGAGATAGACCAAATTTTTAATCAAGAACCCCCTCCCCCCCGCCCCCCGGTCAATGGTGTCCGCCTTTACCAATGTTAAAATCTGGTCACCTTAATTAGTAGATGGTATTCTCATCATCTCTTAATACCTTTCTAGAGAACAATCAAGCATTATTTATGCACAGCCTTCTCAATGTGGATAACCCCCATGTTATTTCACTAGAGGTGAACATAAAGATGTACCTATGTTACAGGATATATACTGTATCCGGGTGAGTACAAACCCAAACATGCAAGGCAAACAGTTCAATAGTGGTGGAAAAGTTCAATTATTGTAGTGTCACAAAATGGAAAATCATATAATAATTTTTAAATGATTTGGGGTCTACTGAATGACACATACAACATCACATCCCTACAGGATCCAGGTCTTCCTCCTACTTCCCAGCCTCTTCCCATGTCCCTTTCTCCCTGCTGCCTTATGCACAGCTCCACTGGCCTTCTTTCTTCTCCTAGGTCTCCCCTAAATCTCTCACACCTCAGGGAAGCTGAGCTATGAAGTTCTGATTATACCAGCTTTGTGAAATAGCATATTCAAAACAAAATCAACCCATGCCTGTGCTGAGTGGAAAAAAAAAATGCTAAAACTCTCAAGCCTCTATTATCACAATTTACACAGTAAAACTACTCAAGTGGTACTTTTTCCAATATAATGACAACAACATTAATGACTTGAAAAATTTAGTAGCAATATTTAAATATGCAGACTGTTGGAAAAAATACATTCTCTGAGGCACAAATTTATTAGCAAAATCTAAATCAGATGGAAGAATAAAGACTCACTATTTGACTTTCTCTACTTTGACTTTTACAGATCAAATCTACTATGCAAACCTGACCAATAATAATCATAAATATTGAAATATTAACTTTTAGTATAAAATCCAAAATTTAAAGTTGTTGCATTCAATGGAGAAGAACCTGGGAAAACACTTATTTAAATGGACCCATTCTACACTGAGCATTAATATCACCATGTTCCACAAAGCTCCAATCTGACAGGTATCTATCTGCCCTCCAAAAAAGGATAATTGGTCCAGTAAGTTTAAAAGCCACTGCATACTACATTCCATTCCACTCATGAAGATTCATAATATACATGAGCACAGGAAAAAGATGGGAAAGTTTATACAATTGAAAATAGCTATTTAACTCACTCTTTTAATATATACATTGCCATGGTCTACTTTTTTCACCTGTTAACACCTCACTAAACACAAATATTCCAGGGCAGAGCTCTTCAAACAATAAAGTTCAAACAAATCACCTAGAGATCTCATTAAAATGTTGTCAATTTGGATTCAGCAGGTCTGGGGTGAGGTTTGAGGGTCTATATTTCCAATGCGACCCCAATGATGCAATGCTGTGTCCAGAAATAACTCTTTAGCAAGGACTAGAGAAGACAGTTACCCTACAGAGACTTCTTTATAGCTATACAATACTGTGATGTGATTTTAATAAACTCTCCTGTACATAAAATAAAGGGATAGCAAAGGATTCGAAGGAGACTAAGTTAAAAACAGGAAAAAGGGGGCTCTCTAAAGGTGATTTGCAAGGCCAAGGGATTAGATCAGAAAAGGAATAAAAATGAGTCAGAATATACAGGGACCCCTCCCAAGGCAGGCGACGGATCGGAGGAAAGAGGTGGGGCTGAAGAGGAGGAGGCCTAAGAAATACCAGCACATAGGAAGGACCCACTTTCTAACTTTTCATTACAAAATGGGACAAGCAGGCAGAGCCACTTATGGGGTTTCTATTTTAATCTCTAAAAGACTCTCAACATCTTCAGATAAATGGCCTATGGTACATGGGTTTGACAAAATTCAAAAAGACCCCTTGAGATGAAAAGTAAACTCTACGAAGATGATACTACTTGCTGAATTACTACAATTGTAGAAAAGCACAATTTTTAAAGTAGAGTAATAGATGAAATCTATGCCAAACCTTTTCCTGGATCAGTCTCTGCAGATGAATCCCACAGGACAACATAGCGGTGAATAAGGTCAACAGGTACTGCTGAATTTTGCAGACGGCAGAGGCCAGGGAGTTGATCACTGAGTTCAGTCCCACCTTCTCAATAACATTCTGGAAAACGGTGGGAGAATGGCGAGTGATTCTACACAAGGCCTGCAGAGACAGGAGAACATATCTGTCAGACAACTCCAAGCACATTAACAGGCCCCAGAAAGGTGACACGTGCTTCTGTGTACAGGAGTAAAAGGCACCTTTCTCACTCCTTCATTACTTTATTGTGGCACAAGAGAGATGAAAAATTTCAGCACATTCAAAAATAAAGCAATGATCCAGCTGATAATGAAAACTAAAGTTGTTTTAAAACATTACATAAATTATGAGGAGCTAACTAAATGGTAAACCAATTCATAAGTCTATATAGAAAAAAACTGCCCTTTAAGTAATAAACATCATCAAGTGCCCTCTTTGTGCATTAAAGTAAATATCTCTTGCTTATTCTTCAGTATGTAAATAACACTATTTGAGAATATCTAAAGACTATCTCATTTAATTCTCCCAGCAACATATAACAAAGGTATTAGTATTAATCATTTTATAGACAGTAAACCAAAGGCTTAAAATATTTCTGTACTTTACCCAAAGACATATAGCTAGTAAGTGGTAAAGCTAAAATTTTAATAGAGATAGTCAGACCCCTGAGCTTTTCCTAAATTGCTCATAGACTAGTAGAGATAAAACATGTAATTAAGATAACTTAAAGGGATTTCTTTAAGAAGAAAGATTATTTAAAAAATATGAATAATAAAATGGCAATAACTACATATCTATCACCAATTACTTTCACTGTAAATGAATGAAATGTTCCAATCAAAAGACACAGGGTGGCTGAATGGATAAGAAAACAAGATCCTTACATATACTGCCTACAAGACACTCACTTCAGATTGAAAGACACACACAGACTGAAGTAACAGGATGGAAAAAGATATTTCATGAAAATACACATAAAAAAAATGCTGGGGTAGCAATACTTATACTAGACAAAACAGACTTTAAAACAAAGCCTATAATAAGAGACAAAGAAGGACCCAGGAATCCCACTTCTGGGGATTTACCAGAAGAAACCCCAAACACTACGTTGAAGTGACATGTGCATCCATATGTTCATTGCAGCATTTTTTACAATGGCCAAGATGTGGAGGCAGCCTGGGTGTCCATCGATGGATGAATAGATAAAGAGGTGGTAATATACAGTGGAATATTGCTCAGCCATGGATGTGAATGGGTTCTTGCCATCTACAAAGGCATGGATGGATCTGGAGGGTACTGTGCTGAATGAAGTAAGTCAGACAGAGAAAGACAAATGCCATATGATTTCACTTATATGTGGAGTCTAAAGTACAAAATAATTGAACAAACAAAACAGAAACAGACTCACAGATACAGAGAACATTCTGATGGTTGCCAGATGGAAGGGGGATAGGTGCAGTGAAAATGGTAAAGAGATTAAAAAGTACAAATGGGTAGTTACAAAATAGTCTTGGGATATGAAGTACAACATAAGAAATAGAGTCAGTAATATTATAACTGTGTATGGTGTTAGATGGGTACTAGACTTACTGGGGTGATCACCTTTATAAGTAATATAAATGTCTAATTGCTGTGTTGTACACTTGAAACTAACATACTGTTGTATCTCAGATGTAATTAAAAATATTTTTAAAACTTATTATAAACTAATGGAATGCAATAAGTGTTATAATAGATGTGGGCTCAGTAATTTTGCTTAGAAAGGCAGGAAAAGCAAGTCAGCCACAGCTACATAAGTAAGATGATATTGAGCAAGTTTCTGAAGGGTAAGTGGGAAATGGACAGGTAGAAAAGTAAGTGAAGAAAATTCTAGCTAGAGTGATGAGGACAAGTATTCACAGGGAGACACACAGATATAGAGCATGTTCTAGGAAAGGCAAGTTGTCTGGTGCAATTATTAGAACAAACTTTGGGTAAAGAAAGAGAGGCAGCATAGGAAAGAGGAAAACATGGTCCATCTACAAAAGCAGGCTGGAGCCAGAGGTGGTCTACCAACCTACAACGTTTGGATTTTATAACATAAGCAATGGGAAAACCTTAAAAGTTTTAAGCAAAAGAGAAGGATGGTCATATTCCATGTGTACATGGAGATTCCAAAGAGAAAAATGAAATTAAGCCAGAAATAGTTTTACAAAACAATCATTATAATTAATATCATATAACCTCATCCCTGATTTATATTTGAAACAGATGTATAACCTTATTAATAATGAAAAGATCAAATATAAGATGAATTGTTAGAAATATTATGATGTCAAAAGAAAAAACGGTAGGAGGGAGGCAGGGAAAAGATAAAGACTTTGAAAAAAAGTTACATTTTCTTGACCATCTCAGGAAAAAATTAAGTATTTTTTTCTCTAAGAATGAACTACCTTTAAAAGTTATCCCTATTGATAAGGAAAGTGCTGACTGGCATAAAGCTCAAATTTTCCACCAAAATGAAATGTTTAAAGTAACTATTTATTTTATGCTAACCCTTACTTCCCATCTTCATGAAAACGATAATGTGACCTTATTATAACCAGAAAGGAAAAGGTAAATGCACACATTAACAATGAAAATCTAGAGAGACCCTCTCCAAATGCTGGTCAAATTTTTCAAGTAAATGCATATTATTTTATAAGAATATTAACTACAGTCCAAAGCCCTGGGTATATTAGACATATTATAGATTACTATATGGAAATAAACATTTACAGGAAAGTTTACTTTATTAATAATGCATATTTTTACTATCATTTCTGAAGTTACTGAGTAAATACATATATTGAAAAATGAACATTTATAAAGCACTAAACATATACTGTCCCCTAAAGCAAAAAAAAATGTGTCTCTTTCCTTATAGAACTGACTATCATATAAAAGTCTTGATACACTTACAAAATCTTAATAATCATTGACAAATGAAAACAGAATCTCAAACAGATATCTGCACTCCCATGTTCATTGCAGCATTATTCACAATAGCCAAGGTACGGAAACAAACTAAGTGTCCAGCAAGAAATGAATAAAGATGTGGTACATACCTACAATGGAATATTATTCAGCCATGAGAAAGAAGAAAATCTTGCCATTTATGACAACATGAATGAACCTTGAAGGCATTATGCTACATGAGATAAGTCAGAAAAAGACAAATGCTGTATGATATCACTTTTGTGTGGAATCTTAAAAAGCTGAACTCATAGAAACAGAGACTAGAATGGTGGTTATCAAGGGCAAGAGGATAAGGGAAATTGGGAGATGTTGGTCAAATGGTACAAACTTCCAGCTTAAGATGAGTAAGTTCTAAAAATCTAATGTACAACATGGTGATTATAGTTCATGATATTGTACTATATACTTGAAAGTTGCTAAGAGAATAAATATTAAGTGTTTCTCCACAATTAAAAAAATTATAGTTATATGATGTAATGGAGGTGTTAGCTAACGCTTGAGTAGTAATCATTTTGCAATATACAGTATAATTAACAAATCAACATGTGGTACACCATAAATTTATGAATGTTATATGTCAACTATATGTCAATAAAGCTGAAAAAAAAATAACAATCACTGACTCCATTTAAAACATATACCAGGAATTTGTATTCATTTACAGATAGCCATATCAGAATGAAATTCCATATAAACTCACTTTGAACACCTTGCAAATAACATTTCAATCTCCCCTTTTTTCCAAAGGAGTTACATACAAATGGGTAAGTTTGTAAGCTCTGAAAGTATGGTTTTTCAAGTCTAAAACCAAAATTGTGTAAGTTTCAGTAGAAAAGTAGCAGATAATATCTGAAGACAAGAATATGAAAAATAAATTCACTAAAAACAATGCTGGTTCTGAAAGTAAGTTTTAAAAATTCATTTGTAATAAACCTAAGAAAACTGCTGCTTATGAAATCAAAACAGAATTGTTTCACTATTTTTATACTCCCAGGATTAAAAAATAAGAACATTATAAATGGAGTCCCTCAAGATCATGCTACAATCAGAATTGTTCAAGCAAATTAAGGATTCTCCCAACAGTGACTTCAACACAGAGAAACAGTAAATCTTATCAGCAAAACTGACTTTCGATTGATGTAAAATCCCGGCCCAATAAAAATGGGAATATTACTTGATAAAAGATATGTCCAAACTTACTTCTAAGTATTTATCCAAAGTAAGTAGTATAAGGGCAACTAGAATGATCTTGTCTTCAGAATGCTGCTCAAAAGCCTAAGAGATTTTCCATTTAACTGGTCACTTCTGGATATCAACATAGTTGAGAGCTTCATGCAGGCTCAAGAGCACATTACTGCTTGTATTTTCTGAATCAAAAAATTGAACCTCAAGTCTTCTCTTCAGTGATTTGGTTTTGAAGTATTTACTTCGCTAAATAGTTTAATAGTTCAGCGGTTTGAGAGGTCTGGGGTTCGGTTTTCAACCCCAGCTCCTGCAAAACCAATGCTGAACTGTGGTGCAACTGGTAACTGCTGAGATGGTGGTGAAGGTTCTAGCCTCCTATGTGGGAGGCCCCCAGTTCAGTTCCCTCCTTGTGCAGTCCCACATTCACCTGTGTGGAATGAAAATATGTCACAACTGATGCTGTACAGCTATGGAGACTGTTGGGTCCTCCCCACTTCTTTCTCTCACCTTCTCTCGAACAATAAAATAAATCTTTAAAAAATAAGATGTTTCAATAAAGTATACTTTGTAACCCTCTCTGATGGTTTCTCCATAATTACTCATATAATAATTAGAGTTTTTTGTAATTTTGAAATTACGTAGCCCTTAAAGTATATGTGCGTGTACTTGTGTGTGTGTGATGGTATATATCTTTTGCTTAATGACATATTCAGTGAGCAGGATTGTTAGCCCTTGATCTTCAAAATCACATAAATTAGCTCTTGGTCTTCAAAATTCTGTAAGTAAATTTAAGATAAGAACAGAAAAATATCCATAAATATCCACAGGACTTAGCAACATGAAAGTCATTAGAGACCTTGGCAGGATCAGCTTCACTAACATTTTTAGGACAGATACCAGGTTGGGTTGAAGAGGAAATGGGCCAAAAGTGAACAATAATTTGTGGCAGTGACTCTGTATAAAGAAGTATGACTGTGAAGGGGGACATACAGCCTAGAGAAGGGTTGATATGTCTGTATGTGTGCTTTGTTTAATGGGGCAAAGAATACCTGAATGCTGATGAGAAGGCTCTATTGGATGAGGACAGGTTAAAGATTTAGGAAAGAGCAAGAATAAGAATTTGAGTGAGGTTTCCAAGAAGAAACCAGGAAGAAGATCTGGATGTTTGTCTCTGACAGGAGAAAAGATGGGTCATCAATGGTAACAGAAGGAAAAGCACTGAGAGAGGATAGGTGTGGATGGAAATATGCGTATGTCTACAGATATGACAGAGGTACGTTGGGATCATTCCCATTAGATGTCTTCATCTTTCTCTGGGAAGTATGGGAGAAAGTCATTTACTGAGGTTGCAGGAGAAAAATGTAGTATTGGTGGTTTAAGGAAAGAGGGAAGTTATGAAACTGCCACAGTGAGAAGTGCAAGAATGAGCAGACAGAGAAATACAATGAGGATGCCCTGCCATAAATGATGACAAGCCACATGAGCTTGGTGACCAAAAAGAGTATTTAAACAAATCACGTGAGAAAGGGCTGTAATGTGTTCAGTAGACTGTAAATTGATACAACCATGTTAACACCTCTTCACAATTATCCTTTAAAGATTTATTTTATTGATTTTTGACAGAGAGAAACAGAGACAGAAAGAGACAGAGAGAAGGAGGCGGGCCCAGAGCAGTCTCCCCAGTTGACAGCATTCGTTTTCCATATAGTTTCACTCCACAGGCGGTCACAGGGCTGTGCAGGGCAGGAACTGGGCCAGGAGCCTCCCACATAGGTCCTGGCAAGAACTGAACTGGGGGCACACCCCAGTTCAGCATGTGGGTCCGCATGGGCCGGGGCCAGGATTCGATCCTCGGTCCTCTGGGCTTCAAAACGAGCGCTTTACCCGCTAAGCCATCCCAGCTTTCCCACAATTATCCTTTATATCAAGTCATTATAACCATGTGAGCAAACTAATAGACAACCATTCAAAATATAACACCTGCAAAACCAGACAGCTGAACATGAAAATGATTTCATTTGAATCACACAATAACCCATTTAATATAAAATCTGAAAGGGAGAGCTAACAGGAAAAGTCAAAGAACCCTAAATATATAGCAAACCCAATCCTGCACCTTATCTACTGTCACAGTTTTCCACTATTACCTCCAAATAGTTTTTGAAATCATAATATCAAGGTCCTACAAGGTTCTATTGGAATTTCCTGACAGTCCCAAGGTTTTCCAGCCCTGGTACTGCAAACTCTGCTTTAGGAGAAAATCAAATTATTGTTCTCACCAATGATTACTCTGGATTTCTGTTTCCTTACCTATCCAATTAAATGTACTCTATTTCTGGCACAGTTTTTGCAAGCTTGGTGTTTAAATACATGTAAATATTTCCCCCAGACATGCTCCATCTTACCGATATTGCTGTAATTCTAAGAGAATCAGCAGTGGAATGTTTGAATAGGTACCATAAAACAGGTCCAATTTCTCCTGTAATAAAGCCCTGGGCCTGGGCAGAAAAGGTAGTGCAGACATTTTCAATAATCTTCGCTGCCATGTGATTCACAACACGTTCTTCCTAGAAAATGAGAGAGCAGAAAACAAGGAGGAGATTTGAAGGGTATTATTTATGATGAGAAACATATGCATGTCATTTTTTCATAACTATTGCAAGTAAGAACCTGATACCTGGAGAATATTATCTGCCTCTGAATGTGTTAGGTATGTTAGGAGGTATGATTATTCTTTCAGGCTATTATAAAACTGTTACCAATAATCATTTAGTTAATCACTAAACCCAGCATAATATAATTTTAATATATTTTAATAAAAAAGGCTGAAATAATATTGAAAATATACAATATAATAACAAAAATTGGGAAATAACTTAAAGTTCTAAGGAACAGGCAAAACAATCCTAGGAAATCATTCAAGGCTGGGACTAATAGTGTACCAATCAGCTAAATACCACCTAAATATGGGGCATCAAGGAAATCCCCAAGAATGGCACTGCCTCAGTTGTGTGACCACATGAACCTAAAGGCTATTCTGGATTGTCCTAACAATACTTAAAATCTAGGTTAAAAAAGGATCTGTTTACAAATAACTGAAATGAGTCCAAGGAAAAGGACAAAGTAATTAAAAGAATACACAAAACTCCAACACCCAATATAAAAATCATAATGTCTGAAACCCAATTAAATATTACCACACATGCAAAAAAGCAGAAAAAAAAGATTCATAAGAATAACAAATGCAATCAATAAAAGTGACACAGATGATAGAATCAGAAGTAAAATCTGTTTAAAGTGGCTATTATGAATATGACCCATATACTCAAGGAAGAGGAAAGCATAAGGAGAGAAACAGAAGATATAAAAATGACCCAAATCAAAAGACTAGAGATAAACAATATAATTTCCTGTATTAAAAATATATTAGACTGCCTTAACAGATTAGACTCTGCAGACTAATCAATAAACTTAAAGACAAAGCAATAATGAATAAAAACTACCCAAAATAGACACACAAAAAAAGATTTTTTTTTACTGGAACAGAGCATCTTCAAATACCTAATGTATGTGCAATGAGAATCTCAAAAGCATGTATGTGGTAGAGGGAATGGAGGCATGGCAAAAGAAATATTTATTTGAAGAAAATATAGCTGAAAAATTTCCATGGGACAGCTGGGATGGCTCAGCGGGTTAAGCGCTCGCTTTGAAGCCCCGGGGACCAAGAATCGAATACCAGCCCCAGCCCATGCGGGCCCACATGCTGAACTGGGGTATGACCCAAGTTGAGTTCTTGCCAGGACCTATACCAGAGGCTCCGGGTCCAGTTCCTGCCCTGCGCAGCACTGTGCCCACCTGTGGGGTGAAACTATATGGAAAACTAATGTCAACTATGGAGACTGCTCTGGGCCCTCCCCCTTCTCTCTGTCTCTCTCTGTCTCTGTTTCTCTCTGTCAAAAATCAATAAATCTTTTTTTAAAAAAAATTTCCAAATTCACAAGAACTCGATCTAAGAAATTCCATAAACCCAAGCAGAAGAAACAAAGAAAAATCACACCAAGGTATATCATAATCAAACTGCTAAAAACCAATAATAAAGAAAAACTTTAAAGCAGCTAGCGTAAAAAGGCCCATTAGACATAGAGAAGAACAAAGATAAGGATGGCAGGCAACTTCTCATCAGCAACCAATGCAAACCAGTATCTTTAAAGTACCAAAAGGAAAAAGGAAAAAGGTAACTATCAACCTACAAATCTAAATCTTTACCAAAACAAAGTTTTATCAAAAACAAAGGTAAAGGTGGAGGAAATAGGGAGAGGTTGGTAAAGGTTACAAACTTTCATCTACAAGGTGAATATGGTCTGAGGAGCTAATGTAACACATGGTGACTACAGTTGGTAAGACTGAATAATTGAAATCTTCTAAAAAAAAATACTTTAAATATTCTCCCTCCACCAAAAAAGGTAAATATGTGAGATGACTGATGTGTTAATTATAATTAACTCATTAGGAAAATCCTTTCAAAATGGATATGTATATCAAATCATCACTTTTTATTCTTCAAATATCTTACAATTTTATGCATTGATTATACCTCAATAATACTGAAAACGAAAGAAAACAAATGGAGAAGTAAAATGTGCAATAATATAAAGGCTAGAAGGGTAGTACTTGATATACTACAGTATAAGGTTTTTATATATAATTCCTCATATATATAAATAAGCATATCATTATATACAGTAAATTCTGGTGCAAGGTTGTTATAAAGGTTCCTATATATTATATATGAAACTGTAATATCATTACTGAACGATCAACTGTGATAATTTAGAGATATATATGGTAAAAATTTTAAAAGTATAATCCAATAAAGGAGATAAAGTGGAATCATTAAAAAGTCAATTAATCCAAAAGAAGGCAGAAAGAGAGAAAAAGGAAGACAAAAAAACAGACAAATAGAACACAAACTGCAATACTGCAGATTTAAACTCAACCATTTCAACAATCACACTAAATATAAAGGTATATACACACTAATTAAAAGGCAGAGATTCTCAAATTAATTTTTTTTTTAAGCAAGACCCAAATGTAGGCTGTTTTCAACAAACCCCCTCATATATAAATTCACAGATAGGTTAAAAGTAAGTGTAAGAATGAACAAAGACATACCGTGCTAACATTTATCAAGAGAAAGCTAGAATGGCTACATTTTTTCAGAAAAGCAGATTTCAAAGCAAGGACTATCTCCAGAGATAAGTCATTTCATAATAATAAGAGTCATTCTATAAGAAGATATAAAAATCCTAAATATTTATGGCTCTAATAACAAAACATCAAAATACCTAATGCAAAAATTGATAAAATCAAGAGGATAAACACACAAATTTATCATTTTAGTTGGGAAATTCAATATACTTTCTCAATAACTGACAGAACAAGTAGCCAGAAACTCAGTCAGGATAACACTATCAACCTACTTAACATTGAACTAGGCTGACCAGAAGTACCAATTTAAACAGGACAGAAAACAACTGTACTATCCTATTTCAAATGTATGGGAAGCCAGGATGGCTCAGTGGGTTAAGCACTCACTTTGCAGCCCTGGGGACCAAGGATCGAATCCCGGCCCTGGCCCGTGTGGACCCATATGCTGAACTGGGGAGTGCCCCCAGTTCAGTTCTCACTGGGGTGAAGACCCTGGCCCAGTTCCTGCCCTGTACAGCCCCACTCCCACCTGTGGAATGAAACTATGTGGAAAAACCAATGATGTGCAACTATGGAGACTATTCTGGGCCCTCCCCCTTCTCTCTGTCTCTGTCTCTGTATCTCTCTCTCTGTCAAAAAAAAAATGTACATATGGTCAGCCTACTGACACCTTAAATTCAGCTCAGTGAGACTAGTCTGACCATATGTACCATTTGAAACAGGACAGTACCATTGTTTCCTGTCCCACTTACAATGGTATGTCTGGTCAATCTACATTTAACTCTACTCAACAAAAGTACAAAATACATTCTTTTCAAGATCATGTGAAACATTACTATGTAATACTATATTCTGGACCATAAAACACATCTGAGTAAACTATATTCACAAATTAATTTGAAAGGAATCAGACTTAAACATAGTCATCTTCATTAGTAATCAGGAAAATGCATATTAAAACTATTATGAAAAATCATTTAATGCCCATGAGGTTGGCAAAAATGTAATCTAGAAATGTTAGAAGGGATGCCAGAATAGTTCAACAAGTTGAGCACTTGCCTTGCAACCACGAGGTCCAGGGATTGAATCCTGGACCCGGCCAGTACAAACCCATATGCTGAACTGCAGCATAATTGATAACCACCAGGATGGCAGTGGAGGTTCTCGCCTCCCATGAGGGAAGCCCCTTCTTTGGTTCCCACCCAACATGGCCCCACATCCACCTGTGTGGAATGAAACCATGTCACAACTAATGATGTACAACTATGAAGACTGCTCTGGGCCGTTCCCACCCTCTCTTCCCTTATCTCAAATAATAAAATAAATCTTTTTTTTAAATGTACAAGAAGATGTGAGTTAATGGGTACTCCCATACCCTTCTGGTGGGAGTATAATCAATCAATCTCTCTCTCTCTCTCTCACACACACACATGTCATTCTAGTAACAACACACTAATACATTATACAGTGGCATAAGTTAGTTATTGTTGCACAGTCAGCATATATCAATCTCAGCCTAACTTTGAGCAAAAGAATTAGTCTCAAACGAATTTGGTGCCATTCCATTTATATAAAGTTCAGCCTTAAGAACCAATCAATAAAATATTTAGCAATACATTCAAAGATAAAAACATGACTTAATAAAAAAAACAACTTGGGAATGTTGTTCACCGAAGTCAGAATAGTGGCTACTCCTTGAAAGAAGGAGCAAGCCACAATCCAAGAAGGACAGGGAGGAATCCTCCAAGCCAGCAGTCCCCAACCTTTCTGACACCAGGGACCAGTTTTGTGAAAGACAATTTTTCCATAGACCTGGGGACAGGGGTGTGTGAGGGGCAGGGGGGTGTGTGCGGGGGGTGGTGGAATTATTTCAGGATAATTCAAGCACCAGATGTAATTAATTTGTCACTTACCACTCACTGACAGTTTTGATACAAGATTGAAAGCAACTGATTTATTATGGTCTCTGTGCAGGCATTAGATGTCTCATCAGGCATTAGATTCTCATAAGGAGCTGCAACCTAGATCCCTTGAATGTGTGGTTCACAATAGGGTTTGAGCTCCTATGGGAATCTAAAGCCCCTGTTGATCTGACAGGAGGCGGAGCTCAGGTGGTCATGTGAGCGATGGGGAGCGGCTGTAAATACAGATGAAGTGTCACTCACCAGCCTGCAGCTCACCTCCTGCTGTGTGGCCTGGTTCCTAATGGGTCATGGGCTGGTATCAGTCCATGGCCTTGGGGTTATGGACCCCTGCTCCTAGCAACCAGACCTTTTTTTTTTTTTTTTTTTAAGAGAATGCGTGCATGACAGAGTGAGCTTTTACCCACACACACATTTCAGATACTCTTAAGTATATACAACATACTTCAAAAGAAAAGAACCTACACTCAGTAATACCAGTAGATACTGGAAAAATAGTTCTCTATATGGAAAAAAATTTTTAATTGTTGAAGATAAAAAGGCTTAAAAATTATTTACATTATGACCTCACTTGTAGGTGGGATATAAAACTGAAAGTAACAAAGACACAGAGACCTATGGACACACTCAATATCTTGGTGTTTGCCTGAGAGAAGGGGAGGAGGAGGGAATGAGAGAGAAAGGGGAGGTGAGAGAGGGCACCAGGATTATGGACACACTCAATGGTTTGTTGGTTACCTGGAGAGAGGGGAGGAGGGGAGAGGGAGAGTAGTGGGGGGAGGTGGGAGTGGGCACCGGATGTATGGTGATGGAAGGGAAGCTGACTCTGGGTGGTGGGTACATGGTGCAATGCATGAATGATGTGATGAGGACTTGTACATCTGAAAACTATCTAAATGTTACCAACCAATGTCACCCCATTAAATTTAACAATAAAAAAAAAAGTTATTTACCTTTAACTATTACTGAATACATTAGACATATAAGCAAAAGAACGGCTACAATTGAATTATTTCTGTAAGGACAGGAATCTTTTTAGTGGGGACAATCATTCCCTAATTTACATGTGTCGTACAAATAATGTTAATGTATATGCTGCCAAAACACATAGTAACTGCTTTTCAAATAGAATAAAATCTTTCTAAATTAGAGTTCTGGACTTTCATCCCTCTTTATGAAAAATACACAAGAACTGTCATAAAGACCAAGACAATAAAAGACAAGTATGTTACTAAAATATAAAACAATGTGATTTTAAAATTATTAATAATAATTTAATAACAATACACACGGATATCACACATTATTCTTTATATTATGTATATAATGAAATATATGGGAGGTATAGGAAGAAGACATTTAATAAAGGATACAACCTCATGGACTAGACTTAAAAATCTTTAGTAGGCATGAATCCAAGTTTTCAAAATTGAAGATACAAAGTTTTAAAAATTTCTTTTACACTGTTAAAAGAATTCCTAGAGGGCTCCTTTCTCCTTTCAGTTACTATGTTTTGTTCTTTTGCATTTATTTACTTGACATATTCTACTTTATATTTTATCTTACCTCCCACAATAGATAGGATCTGAGTATGAATAGAAATGTCACCTTCTTCATCTATGAGTCCCCAAGTGTGCCTAGCTTGAGGCCCTGAATGATAAACTCATGCGTGTCTTTTTACTATAGATAAAGATGACTTGATTCACATATTATTGTAAAGTACAATTTACTGGCTTCATTTATATCCCATAATGACAACTGACTTTGTATAAACCCTACAGGCTAAAAAGTGCTCAAACTTCATTTTGGGATCACTAGGGGAAAACCTTGCAGAGTATTTTACCCTTGGAACGCTATTGCACCACCAGGCAGTACTAAACTCCAAAGGAAGTTGTTTATTGTGACATATTTTTTCATTCCTTAAGGAATGATTTTAGCCTATGGCTTTGCCTTGGGTGAAACAATGTCAAATGGCTAAAAGCAAACAGAAAACGCCAACCTTTTAGGTCAGTGACTAAATCCTTCCCATGTTGCACATTGGAGCTATTATACAAATCGGTGGCTTAGCCAGCTGGCTGGTTTTGAGCCATTAACAGCAGCATGAGAAGGGATGTGAATGAACTGAAAAGTCACATCACATAATAAATATTATTGAATATTAATATCACGGGATACTAATGGAAATGTCTCCATTTCTGAACTGCAAAATAGCAACCTGACAAGATAATCATGGGGCTTAGGAGGCTCACAGAAAATTCTCTACATACACCTTGTTTACCAAGCTGGTGAATCAATAGCTTTCAAAGGGGGAGGGGAGGTTAAAATACGTTATCAGAAGCTACTTATGTTGTTTATATTTGCTATCATCTTTTCAAAAGCAAGACATTTTAAGAAGGGAATGAGGGAGCGGGTTCCCTTGTACACCTGCTCCACTGTAGATCCCTGTGGAGGGCGGCTTGTCGGGATTATCAGAATGCAGGAGCGGTACCTGGATGACAGGCCCCTGCACTGCTGCAGGCTACAGCCCTCCCTCAGCGCCTGAGGGCTATTACAATTGCGTGTCTACAGAGCATAGCAAAGGAGCCTCACCCCTTCCCGAAGGCACCTCATTAGCACTGTGTATGCAGCCATGGGAACCGCCCAGCATTCTCTAGGGTTCTTCAGTTTTTCTTCCTAAAATGAAGTGGAAGGAAAAGAAGTGAGGCTAACAGCACAAAAGATATTAACCCATTCAAGAAAACACACAGTTTCCAATGCACAAACTGTCTAAAACTTGCTAACATTCTATTTAAAATGCTGTTTACTACTTGACAATTATGATGTGATTAGAGGTCTCTTACTGCATTGTACATACAGGTATTTCTTCTATTTCTCATTATGTTATACCTGTATTTGATGTTGATAAGATCCCCTTATCAGAAGCCAGATCAAGCTTGTCCAATCCGTGGCCTAAATGTGGCCCAGAACGACTTTGAATGTAGCCCAACATAAATTTGTAAACTTTCTTAAAACATTGAGGTTTTTTTTT
>PVKE010035210.1:0-16996 GCA_004027555.1 Craseonycteris thonglongyai | reverse complement strand
TTTACATTATCTCTGTTTCCCTTTCTGAGAATACTTAACCACTCTGACTAGCTCTCTCTGCTTTTGCTTCTGGGCATCTTACTCTCAACACATGGCATCTCCCTGTCACCTTCATTCTCTGTCCCGCTCATCCCAGGCCACATCACTCTGCCAAATCTCTCTGGATATCTGGCATTCAAACTCACCAAGAGAGAGAATCTGATTAGTTCAGCCTGTCACCAACCTTACTGAAAAGCTTTTGTAGTAGCCTCTAAATGGGCTGCCTTTGTATCAGGCATCAGTCCCTGGCCCAGTTAACTGTGACCAACACAGGGTCACCTGGCAGAAGGCATGAGTCTCTATGTCCAAGGAATGCTCCTGCAGCTGCTTTTCTCCGAAAGACACCATGCATAGGACAGGCCTTCAGAGTGGAAGGTCCTGTTTAGTATGGGAAAGTTTTAGATTTTTATTCATGTTTGCTAAAGAGGTCAGCCCTTGCAGTAGTACAAACACTGGTCTTGACACGTGTAATTGGAAGAACAGAGCACCACAATATGAAGCTCAAAGTAGCACATGTTGACAACAGAGATATCTTGGCCTTTACCACTCAAACAGCAGCCATGAGTAACATGAGCCAGGAGGATGTGGCTGCTGGTGAGTATGGTATGTATATGACTTATTTCCCAAGTCATAAAACCTGGAGATAGGACACAGCGTCAGCAACTGAATAGAACTTGCCAAAATCCACTCTTTTGTGCTCAGAATGAACTGCTTCCTTTCTCAAATTTTTCACTGAGAGGGGGCTTGGAGTTCCCAGAAGGTTCCCCCATGTGTGCTGAGCACTGAGCCTCTTGACTGCTATGGCATGCCCAAATTCTATCCTCTTTTGTCTTGAAGACTTGTGATGAACACCCTAGCTGCAGCTGATGCCAAGAATAGCAGCTGTGCCTTTCACCAAAAACACCACTGCAGCTGCTTCTGCTGCTGCCGGTCTTCCAGACTGAAACTGCTCCTGCTTGCAAAAGAAGATGTCACAAAATCTATACCAAGTGTAATGATGCCCAATGTCAAGGGCACTGACACCCAGCCACAGCTGCAGTGAACTCTGCTTCCACTAATATGGCTGCTTTAATTGCCTGCATGGCTGTCACCCCCATCGGTGCCACTCCTGGTGCTAATAACCTAATGCCTCGCACTCTTCATGACTCAGAGAGATCTCAGGGCATACCACTTTTTTTTTTAATTTTACTTGTTCTTTCATTAAAATATTATTCTTTACAAACTCAGTCATGAATTCATGGGAGCTGGGCTGGGGCATAAACTAGGTGATAAGTTGTGTTCAGAATTACCCCACCCTTCCAATATCAGCCCACTGACTTCTCTACTTCTCGTAGTTTATTTGGGATAATTTCTTTCCTCACAAACATCTTGGTTCCTTGTATATATAGGAATAATAGGCCTCAACCATTCCACACCTACAGAGTAATTAGGTACACCTTTTAAAAGTATGATTAAGTAATTTAGAAGTCACCCAAGCTGAAAGAAATAGTCTATTAAGTTTGTGTTTGAGATTTAAGGATATCCTATTATATAATGATTGATATGAAGAATTAGAATTTTATCCACTGTATTCTTGCCAGTTGAAAGAAAGAGAAGGTGGTAGTTTTGCTGGGTTACAAAAACAGGAAGACCAAGGTACAGAAATTTTTACATTTATTCAACATCATCTAAAGGAAGAAGATACTGAATCTGGTACACAAAAATATTCCAATCAGTACAAATGTGTACTCTATGTTATCATAAATACCTTACTATACTTTATCATGGCCTGAGTAAGATATTTTTTCAAGATCATTCAAGTATTCACTCTAGTATTTCTATGTTCACTAAAACATTCTTATGGACTATTAAATATGCTGACTTTGAATAATTATAAGTTTGAGTTGGTATAAATGGTCCAGATAGACACGTTATTTAGATACCTGGCTATACAAAAAGAGAAAATTGACCTAGAGGTATAAATTGGTCAGTTTTCATCTACAGATGAAAGTAGGGGAAGGAACGAAATCACTGAGACAGCAGGGAGAGAGAGTGTGAGTTTAGAAAAGAGAATAATGCTGGAAACCAAGCCCCATGGAACTCTATTATCTAAATATTGAATAAAAAGGAAGGATCTGACAAACAACATCAAGAAAGAGTGGCCCAAAGAAGTAGGAGGAAGATTAGAAGAATGGGCTGTCATGGAATACAATTAAGAAGACAATTTCAACCTGGAAAGAGTGATCAGTGCTGTCCAATGCCACTGAGTGATCCAACAGTATGCTGTTCAGAGTTAAAAACATGACTATCATAACAATACAAAATTCATACAAGTCAAAGTATTTGTTCAACTCATTAACTAAGGAGAAAAACAATATAATATCAAAAGTGATTCACAGGAGACTATAAAGATCAGATATTTAAATTGTCAACGACATGCTAAAATTTATTTATTAAATAAACAAAAAGCCATTGAATATCCTATAGGACAACGATTTGTAATGTTTGGAAATATATTTTCTGCCTGATGGAAATCAATTGCATGTATTCTAAACCAAATTAACTCACTGCAGTAGGAGGAATCATTTGCATTTTTCTCAGCCAACAATCACTTGCATTGATACCAAAATATCAACTCTACCCCTATCGAGTTGCAAAATATCCTAGTCAATAAAACTTAATCAAAAGTGCATATCCTTATAGAATTATATAATACCTAGATGAGCTAGACAATGCCTGACACTCCTAAAAGGACAGTCAGCAATCTCCTTTTCCCATTTGGGGATAGTTTTTTAACAATAATCATATAAGAGGAGAACTCAAAGTGTTCATTGTGTGTAGCAATATGCGGGTCACTGGTGACCTTAGCAAAAGTAGCTGAGGTTGAATGTGAGTGGAAGTAGAGGGTAAAATGGATTCAGTTGAAGAATCAATGGCAGGCACAATAATAGACACATGAGAGCAAATGATTCTTACCAGGCTGTAGAGGGGAAATAGAGAAGTTGTTGGAAGGCATGGAAGATCAGGAATTTGTTTTTCCTTTTTTACAATCAGAATGACTAGACATATAAATCTTGCCTGCCCCTAGCTATTTAAACTTTCCACAGTATCTTCTTGTATTTCATTTCTTAGTCTTCAGATGCTCTGAAAAGCTCTGTGTTTTCTACACAATTCCCATAGCAGCTGTGGTAAAGGAATTGACACTGCAACATGAGTTTACATCGCTCTAAGTGGCTCTCATGCCACAAATCTCTTAAGAAATATGACCCCACGTGACCCTACCACCCTAAGCACTACTAATTAGACCAAGAGTGAGTTTCTGACTCAGGAAAAGACCTTCAGTAGGTTGGCCTATAATCGGTGGCATAGCATTATATCAGAACTCTCCCCAGCAAGGTTAATAGTAACTTCTAGAACCAAAAGATTTCTCTTGGAAAACTTGAAAATGAGATATATGAGGGCTGTCCAGAAAGTATCCAGCCATTTGACAATGCTAGATTTTTTTTTCTGGACAGCATTCGTACAGAGGGAATGAGCAATTGGGAGAAAATGCTGAAAGGCACACACACACTTGAAGAGGAAGAAGAAGAAGGAGGAGGAGAGGAAGAAGAAGGGTAGCAACAATAAGGAAGTAGAAGTCTAAAGGTGAAGAGAAGAATTTGAGGGCTGGGGTAAATAGTAGCAGAGACAGTAGTGGCAAAGGAAGAAAGAAATTGCATTACCAATATGGTGATGTTGCTAGAGTAGGTAATTGTTATCAGTGGTCCTAAGCTTCTGAGGGGAACATGACTAGAATTTTTCTCATCTGAATCTCCAGAGAAGCTATTATAAGCACTGGTGTTAGAGGTGCCAGAGTATACCAGTCCTTAATGGGAAAATATCTTAAAGTACTTTTTATTGACCATCTGTTTGAACCAAGAATCATCACTACGTGGTCTGACAATGAAAATACGCTTATGGGCCTGAATAGAGGGAAGAGAATTATAGAAAAAAAATGTATCCTCCTGTTTAGGGTTGGACACAGAGATAACTCTCTGTATAATGTTAAGTGCACACTGTATTTACTGATTATTTCCTACTCTAAGGTTTTGGAAAATTACTCAAACTAAACTCTTTCCTGGGAATTATGAACACTCTCGATTCATAAACATCTTTATCTCCCTATATTCAAGTCCTTGTTTATATACTTACTTTAAATGGGAAATTAAAGAGACATCACTTAGTGCCTTCAAAAATAATAATTTTTCTGAAGCTATAGAGAATGTTTCTTTTGTGAGAAAAGTATTTATGCTATCTTATTTCCCCTAGGGCTATTAAACACTGTGTGGTAGTTCTTTATGAGCAGTGTTTATACTGTATGATTTTGTTTATTAGATGCTTGTAGAGTGTAAAATTATGGGTTTGGTGGTTTATAGTCAGAATTTGCTTTCCCCACTTCCATCCTTGTTTTTACTTGAATTTTAAAGGTTTGTTTGTTTTTGTTTTGTTTTTGGAATGTTTTTGTTTTCCTCTGTAAAGCAGATAAAGAGTATATAAACTCTCCCAAAGGGATCTCCACAGGTTAATAATTGGGAAGAATTCCTTTTTATTTTCTAGCTGCACAGTTTTCAAGTCAAATCGAATAAAAGGAGCATAGCTTGGGTCAGGCTGACAGTTGGACTTGTAATGCCTACAGTTTTTCCATACCAGGGTCATTCGTCTGCTTGTCCTTTACCTTTTCCCAAAGAGATCCTGTTCTTGTTTTCTTTTAATTTAGGAAGCAAGCTAGGAAGGCTGATTGGCTCAAAATTGTGGAAAACACCACCTCTCCATGCTATATACACTGCCCAGCCCATAGTCACTTAGGAGCATCCCCAGTTATCAGGTTGACTGTTGTGGTATCATGGTGTTTGTTTTAGGAACCCTTCTTTTACTTCATAATGGCCCCAAAGTACAGGAGTTGCGATGCTGGTCATTCAGATATGCCAAAGAGAAGCTGTAGCGAGCTTAAGGGAAAATGTGAATATAATACAATGAGATATTTTGAGAGAGACGACATTAACACAACTTTTATTACAGCACTACTATAATTATTTTATTTTATTATTTGCTGTTATTGTTAATCACACTGTCTAATTTATAAATTAAACTTTACCACAGGCATGCATGTATAGGAAGAAACGCATAATATATAGAGTGTGGTGCTATCCACAGTGTTAGGCATCCATTGGGTGGACCTGGAACATAGTCCCTGCAGATAAGGTGGTGTGTGTGTGGGGGATTCTTGTACAGCTACATGGGTACAAGAATATTCCTCACCTCTATTTGATTGAGTGAGCTTACATATTGTCATTGATCTACACTCACTCCCGTTTGGAATTCTCCCCTTTCAAACTTTCAGAACAACAACAAAAGGCTATTTGTATATATTTAATGATAATTAAGATCCTTTTTGTATTATGAGCTAAATTATCCCACAAAATCAACTTTTTCTTTCATATATTTGAGATTAGTTGATCCGGGTTTGAGGTGGTTTAAAGGAAACATATTCAGGCATCTATTATGTGTGATGTACCAAAAGTAAAACAAATCTTCCACTTAGTCAGCGATTTAATAAACTATGATTTCAATTGCAGAATCAAAGCATCATACTGAAACCCACCCTGCAGAAGTGTCGTAAAACTGCCATTTGAGTTACTTTTTTATATTTTTTTCTGCTTTTACTCTAAAGTTTATGCAAGCATTGTGCAGCTCATGGCACATCTCAATACAGGATAACAGAAAACTTCAAAAATCTACCAGGAATTTCTCTGGCTAGAAATTAATAAAAAGCATGGAAGTTTTGACAGCCAATGACTATATTTAACAAATGATTACTCATTAAAAACATAAAACGAAACCAATACCACCCTGGCTTTGACAATTTTCTTTACTAGCAAGATTATTTTTTCCTTTTTTCCTTTTTCTTTTTCTTTTGCCCTTCTTGGATGGCTCTAAAGCAAAATACACTATTGAAAACTGAATAGACCAGGTATCTCTGCCACATCCTTCATGTGCTGCTGTCCCCAGAATCCATCT
The DNA here is from genome assembly GCA_004027555.1 of Craseonycteris thonglongyai. Taxonomy (NCBI): domain Eukaryota; kingdom Metazoa; phylum Chordata; class Mammalia; order Chiroptera; family Craseonycteridae; genus Craseonycteris; species Craseonycteris thonglongyai. The sequence goes on along the minus strand of PVKE010035210.1, from coordinate 10,921 downwards.
TTTAATACATACTGGCAGAGAAAATCTTTCTTGACAGGCAAACGAGCATTGTCTACTGAAGGTTAATTTGGCAGCACTTCATCTGTGTAGTCCACATACATTTATTGAAAGCCTACTAGATGCCAGTCACAGGACTAGGTGCTGGGCAACAGCATAAAACAATCCGAGGAACACCAGGTCTCATAAAGTTCATAATATTCTCTAGCTTCTCTTCTTCCTCCTTCATTTTCTCTTTTGACTGTGACTAAATATTGGTACTGGAAGAAAATTTATTGAGAAAAATCAATCGTTAAATAAGATCATATATAGGAAAGAACTTGGTAAATTATAAAAGTGGTTTCCTGCTGATTCTTTCCATGTTAGTTATTATGTCACCACCCAGAGGAATTTTCAATGACTAACTGCTTATACCTCTTAAATAAATCCTAAACTCTTGAATTGGACATTTGTGGCCCCATACGACCTGCTTCTTGTCTATTTTCACATTTATTTGCCTTCAACCTTTCTATGCATTGGACAACTATAATTATTCACTATTTCTTTCACAGTCACATTGAAAATCTCTTCACTTAGGTTATGCTTTTCCTTTGTCCTGGAATGCACATATTCCAATCTGTTCTTTTCTGTCTTTCCTTTCACCACCAACAATTGAACTCTGCAAGGAAGTGAAGGAAGGGCCCTTAGGTGGGGTTAATGAAGTTCTACATGGCACAGGAAAACTGAGGCTTCATGGACCAGTTAGCATAAACCTATGTTTGAAAATACCAGGCATGAGAAGGCTGTAAATGAGTGTTCTAATTTAGGGAGAGAGAGCAGAAGGTTTTATCGAAGTTCAGCTGCAGGAGGCCAGTCAGCACATGCTAGTTTCAGAAATGGGAATACAGGGACTCTTCTTGGAGTCTGTGTATTCAGACAGTCTGGAGTTTATCAAGAGTGGAGGGGAGGAAGAGTTAGGAGATAAAGTCATTTGCAAGAGGAGATGGGGAGGAACAGCTACAGGGACTGCCAACATGTGAAGGGCTGCAGTGGAAAATTCTCAAGCCACCCATCCTTCTGTGTCTGTCACAGTAGACTCTTATCCCCACTGTGGATTGGTCCTTGATCAAAAAACTAACAAGGGCTCTTCCGTATCACAGACATTGGCTACAAATGTTTCAGTAAAGAGAAAAATGAACAAATTAAATTCTGACTCTTTTTTCATTTTCATTCCACTAGCACAGACAAAAGATAACTGAAATCTGGAAATTTCCCAAGGATTTATTGTTTGTGCTTGTCAGCATACCTGAGTAAAGTCAAACTTTTAAGAATTATCTAATCTAACTTTTCAGGTGGCTTCAGGGAAAAAAATAGCCAAAGGCTTCCAGGCAAGTCAAGTGTAAAATATGCTTTGTAAAAATGCCTGATGAATTTTGACATAATGCTTTTATTATAACAATGGATCATCTGCTAGTCAGGGCCCTGAGGCTTTTGAGGCTCATTGGTGTCAATTTTGAGAATAAGGATAAAAGATTTTATCCTCAAACTTTACTGTTATGCTTTATTTGGGGGAAATGTTCATAATCGGTATTCAACAATAACCACAAGATCTGCAGTAGCATTTTTATATGAAAGATCCAAGATTATCATCAAACTATAAATTTATCTTGTGATATTAAGTCTGTGTGAACTTAACTTTTGTAATAAATATTAAAAAGTTAGACATTTACTTCTTGGTTACGCATATTAACTTTCTATTTGTATTTGTAACAAATTCCTCAAATTTGATATTTCTTACACTGAACTTGTACTCTCTCTAACCCAAACTGCTCTACCTGAAGACGTACGTGTCCTTCAGGAAATGGCAATTCCATCCTTCCAGTTGCTAGGTCATGATCTTGGTGTCACCCTTGACCCCTCTCTTTCTCTTATATCCCAACATTCCAATGATCAGGCTATCCTATTGGTTCGATCTTCAAAATAGGTCCAGAATCCAATCACTTTTCATTTCTTTCATCACCACCTCTCTGGTCCAACCAACCATCATCTTTGGCCTGGTTTATTGAAGTAGCCTTATTTTGGTCTTCCTATTTCTCTCTGGCTCCACATTGTCTACTCTCAAAAGAGCAGACAAGGTGATCCTTTTATATTCTTCTGTTTAAAGCATCCCAGTATCCTCCCATGTCACCCAAACTAAAAGCCCTCCAAAATCTTTCACAGTCTCCCAGGCCCTCCAAGATCTATCCCCTTACAAGCCCATTCCACACACCTCTCTGACCTCACCTCCTGAGCTTCAGCCACTTTGCCATTCTTGCTCTTCCTCCATTCTGAAAGTGCCTGTGGTAGCTTTGATGGCTCTTTTCTACAACATGAGTTTTCTGCACCTCACCTGGTAAGACCCATACCCTCAGCATAAGAACTACAGACCTTGAAGCTGGAAATGAACAGTGATCCAGAGAAAACAGTTTCTATCCTACTCCTTTAAAGTCTCTGATTGAAGTCAATTGTTTCCACTAAGCATGAAGGTCAGCTAAATCATATGTGATGGAAAGAAAAGAAAGGAATTATATGGTGACTTAATGTGATTGCAAAGTAATAAGAATGGAGTCTTAAGTCACTGGTGAGATTACTTCTCAGAGTACCTCATATTATTTTATATTGGTACCTTTTATTAAAATAAGGAATTTCATATGAACCTTCCTGTACCATTTAGAAGAGTGGCAGCAATTTGGGATTTTCAACAGGTAACACTTCTTAACTAACCTCTTGAAAAAACAAAACAACAACAACAGCTATATATGAGGGCTGTCCAAAAAAAAATCCAGCCATTGTCAATGCAACGAGAATGGTACATGGCTGGATACTTTCTGGAGACACCTCGTATATACTTCCTAGGAATACAAAAAAGTTTCCAGAGTGGGGTTTCCTTCCAATTTCTGAGAAACTCTGCTCAGTTTTGGCAGACAAAGTTTTTTCATTATTAATACCTCCAGTCTATGTAAACGACTTAATAAGATTGTGGTCTTCTTGTTGACCAAAGAACGAAGAAATCAAACAGCCAAAAAATTCATGTTTTGTGGGGTCCAGATTAAGAAGCATTGATGAAATGTACCACTTATAGGCATTGCTATTTTAAGTGTACATTACACAGTTTCTTAATAAGAATGTCCACATAATTTATGTCTAGTGGCTTGTGACCAGAGATTCAGGATAAAGATCAGGTTTCCAGAACTGATGTGTAAATGTGCTCATCCTTTGAGAACACAGGAAAGGAAATCTGATGATGCAGACATCTTCATAGAGCAGCCAGAAAAGAAAGAGACCAGAAGGAGAACAGCAGGCTGGGCCATAGAAATTATTATACCCCCAGAGCTAGTAGTCAGTGGTCCAACACCTTCCCAAACTACGATTGATGATTTCAAGGGGTAGGGGAAGTAAAAGATTGATTGACATTCTCTCACCGTTTTTCAGATACACTGTGATTCTTGACTTGACTTCATCAGTAAAAGTAAACACCGTCTTTGTCTTTTGTGGTCAATTATTAGATTATTTTTAAATGATCCAATTTTATCCAGAAATTGTCACTCTTTACCTATGATTTTCATATTTCCTAAATTCTCAAAGTCTCCTGAGAGTCCAAGCAATGATTTAAAATATCATAGCATTAATTTTATTTCTTATTTACAATCTTCTGGTTCCATCATTCATTCCAAATTCTCCTTTAACTTCCTTTTCTTCATTTTTATTGAGGTATCATTGACAAACCAAATTGTTAGATATTTAAAGGTAAAATTATTTACCTTCCTGAAAGAGAACCAATTTTATTTCCTTTGGTTCTGTTGTTTCCTCCAATATCTCTATATTATAAGCTTACATGCTAGCTTTTAATTTATTAATTTTAGTCATAATTTATTATTAGCTTCCTGCTATGACAGATTACAATTTAACACTTTTATACAATTAATTATATTGCTAAATTTTGTTTTTCTCTTAGTTGCCTTTGTTTTTTCTTTTTTTGTTTGTTTGTTTTTATCAACTATAAACAGTATCTCTTGACAGCACTTCACTATTCTTTTATACTTTCAGCCATCTGAACTTATACATTTATATTGTCAAATTTAATAAAGTATCGTTTTTGTTCTGTGTTAAAGGTACTTCTATTTTTTACATGTAGCTTGTTGTTTTAGCTAACACTTCCTAGTATGTGTAGCACTGTTACAAGCGTTTTTTGTAAAGTAATTCATTTAAGCCTGACAATAAGACTATAAAAATTGGTAAGTATTATTATTTCTATCTTACAGAAAGGAAACTTAGCAACATAGAAATTAAGTAAATTTTTGGATTCATAAAGCTAGTCAATATTTTAAGGCCTTACCAAGCATATGGCTCAGCAGTGGAAGTTATCAGCACCTTGTCTCACAGGACTAGCTCTTGTGCCCTGTGGGCAAAGGGGTACGGCAGGTCCACTGGGTCCATCCTGACAACGTCTGGTCTACAAGCAAAGACGATCAAAAGCATTGTTTGTATCTTCAATAAAATCAAGTGCTCAAAAGAATAAAAATGTAGGGCCGGTGCCTCTAACAATTACATAATACTTTCTCTTTAGACTATATACAGAAATGGAAAATCATTTACTGCTATAATGAATACCTGACCTTTTGTACGTAGCCCTTCTACCTGGCATTCTGCATGTAGCCCCCTCACCCATTTTGTAATCTTCCATTGCCACAGGTACCCCTGGCTAGTGTGATTGCACAGGTGCCCCTGGCTATTATAAACCCCTCACTTTCTGCATTCAGGGCCACAGGTCTTTGAGAGACACTAGTCCTCCATGGTCGCCAGCTTCTGAGTAATGACTCCTAATTTGGCCCTCATATTTGGCACTCTTTGTGGGTTATTCTTCTCGCAGGTTACAACATTTGGAGGCCCCAGTGAGATTCCCACCATGCAACCAGGAGCCTTTCCCAGGCAGCTGCCCCCATCCAGGGACTCTAAGGGAGGTGCCACCTGATGACATTCCTAGGCCCCAGACTCCCTTGGAAAGGGTTCGGCAACTGACCAGGACACACTCAATCCCAAATCTACACGAGTCTACCTGTTTCACCTCCAGACGTAAGTAAAGAGATTTTCTTTACTTCTGTGTGTTCCTGGGGAAGGGTCCATTGGGGCCACGGGGCGAGGACCAGACGCCGTCAGACTCCCCTGGGCAGATTGTCATGCTGAGACATAACCTGAGGATCTTGGTAGGGCATTTCTGTGGTCTCTGCTCTGTCTGTCTAAAGCCATATAAATAAATTTACAGTTGTGATTTGTCAGTCTTGCCATTTTTGTCTTTTTGTTAGTCAATTGCTTGGAGATAACTCTTGTTTTTTCTCTTCTGACCTGGATCTCTGACCTCTTTTTTCAGGGGACTCTTATGCACTTCTCTCCCCTTAAAATACATTCTTCCTTTTCTGTTATCAACAACAACAGCAGGCCTCCATCAGCCACATAATTGCAATTAGCGCGGCTGCTGCCCTCAAGACTTGGAGGACAGGCTTAACAGGACGGACTTGGTCAATCCCCAAGCTGTATGCTCAGGGAATGTTGGCCTTTTCCTGATCATTTTTCCTTTCTGGAAACTCTTCAGACTGTTGCATGCACACGGCAGAAGACCCTGAGACAATTGAGGGACTCTGGCTGTGGCCACTCCACAGTGGATCCCAAAGGTCTCTTGTTCTGGCTGCCTGAGCCGACAGCCCATCAGGCTACCAGCTTGAGATTTCTGCTCTTTTCTTACTTCTTTTTCCTCTCAGTTAATGATCCCATTGGGCCCTGATCAGTTGCACCTAAGTCGCAAGGTCCTTCGTATTTTGTCTCTCATCTCTGTCTATATCATTAGTTTTATTTTCATAATGGGGGATCCCAGCAAGTTGCAGTTTCAGTAGTCATGACCCTCATGTTTAGGAACGTAGCACAGAAACCTGGTGGCCAGGAAACTGAGCCACAGGAGGGGATGATGCCACGACTCATTGTCCATAGCCCCTCAAGTAAGACCAGATAAAGAAACGCCACCTGGCTCAGTCTCAACCTATTCTATGTGACTGAGTATGACACCTGCCAAGTTGGGAATTAACTGCAGGGAAATCTCGTCCTCGAAATTCTTGACACTTCTGTTTATACATATGATCTGATGTCTATATATGTTTTATATATAAAATGATGTCTCTGCCTCTGGATGGTCTTGCCAGATTGTAATGTTTAATTGACTTTAAGAAGTTAATGACTTAAAGGAATAAAAACCCAGGCTCTTTTCAGGATCATATGATCTAGGAAAGTGTTTACTAAGGCTAGTTTGAGTTTTAAAGTCCTTTCTGTTTTCACCAGAGTTTAAAAGATTTTAAAAAAGTTGTCTATAATCATCTTCAAAAATGTTATATATGAGATATTACCAACAAAACTTAAGCTTCTAGAGGTTGCAGAATATGTTTATAAACTTACTAATGGAAATGCTAACTTCTGCTTTTCAGTTGTCAGTAAAAACTAAGGTTCAGAGGGTTATGGATGCTGATTGATATGGAGATTTTGCATGTAATTAAATATGTGTGTTTTGAGAAGGAATAACGCATGGAAATGTATTTTGAAGGAATTGAAAGAAAAAGTTTGTCAGGATGCTTGTTTCTGAATGAGTAGGGGGAGACAAACTTGGAGAGACTGGAAAGTTGTGGAAGGATTGTGAAGGAAATTTTTATGTATGGTTGGGATGGACAGGATTGAAATACTGGGCTAGGCAAGGGTTTTTGGACTGCTGGTTCACTACTGGAATTGAAAGATTTTATGCCAGAGGAAAAACAGAGAGTCTATACCTTATCAAAATGATTTTCTATGTTTTATATTGTCTCAATTAGGCTTGATGTTTTTCCTCATCTAGCAGGGTGTTACAGTTATTCTAACCCATTGTTAGTTATGTTCCTAATGAGAAGTTTCAAATCTTAAGGAAGGTCAATGTGTCCTGGACACTTTTCACCAGCTTCTCCTCGAGTTCGTGTTCCTAATGCTCTTCCCCCTGACCCTAACTGCTAAGGAACCACCCCTTAGGCCCACCAACTATGAATGGGAACTCATAGAAGGCACCACTGGTACCTGCCCCTAGGTGAACCTCCAGATTCCCTAGATGCCACCCCTAGCAAAAATGGCATTACAAAAGAGAAGAGGCTTGGATCTCCTCTTATTACAACAAGGGGGATTATGTGCAACCTTAGGAGAAAAATGTTTTTGTGCTAATAGATCTGGGGTCATACGGGAAAGCCTTGCTCTGGTCCATAAAAATATAGAAAAGAGAAAACAGGCTTTAAAAAGTTCCGACAGTTGGTTCCAACGATTATTCTCTAGGTCCCCTTGGTTAACTACTTTACTATCTAGCATGCTCAGGCCCCTGATAATTACTATTTGGCCCTTGTATCCTCAGCGGTCTCCTCCAATTTATAAGGACCCACATAGATTCTGTTAAACTCATGGTCTTACGTACTCAATATCGTACTCTTTACAAGGCATTCCAGATACCCCTAATACTGTCCCATAGAATTAGTGATTTGAATCTCCCATAAAACCAGTAGAGAACGTTAGAGTGAATACCTGGCATTCTGCACATTGGACCCTCACCCACTTTGTAATCTTCCATTGCCAAAGGTGCCCCTGGCTAGTGTGATTGCACAGATGCCCCTGGCTATTATAAGCCCCTCACTTTCTGCATTCAGGGCCACAGGTCTTTGAGAGACACTAGTCCGCCATGGTCGCCAGCTTCTGAATAAAGACTCCTAATTTGGCCCTCATATTTCACACTCTTTGTGGGTTATTCTTCTTGTGGGTTACAACATTAACCACTATTTACCTTCTATTGACAATATATAAATATTTTCCATTGCAATGCAAAGTACAGTACTATGATTATACTTAGTTTCTTATTTGGTGTATTTGTTTACTTAGAGTTCCTACTTGCTTTTTTCTTTCTTTCTTTCTTTTTTCTTTTTCTTTTCTTTTTTTTTTTTTGTTGTTGTTATATTGTCTGCCTTTTTTGTCTCCAAAATTCTTTCCTTGTCTTAATAGTTGTATTAAATTTCTTTTTATCTGTGACATCTTTTCCCAAGCCTTCCATTAGCCTGCTTTAAGTATGGATCTCTACACAGTCCTCTCCTGAACTGGATCATCTGTTTGCTCACAATTTCCTCCTTAGTTTATTGTCTCATTGTGCTATAACACATCAGGCCCCAACATTTTTGGCACCAGACAGGTTTCATAGAAGACAATTTTTCCATGGATGGGGCAGGGGTGCAGGGGCTGGGAGGTGGATGGTTTCAGGATAATTCAAGTACATTACATTTATTGTGCAGTTTATTTCTATTAGGATTACATTATAATATATAAGGAAATAATTATGTATATAACTCACTATAATGCAGACTCAGTGGGAGCCTGGAGCTGGTTTTCCTGCTAGATGGTCCCATATGAGACAAGAGTGCAGTGTGGGAGAGAGACTTGGATGGAAATGGTAAATAAAATAATGAGCAGGCCATGCACAGACTAAAGTAAGTGTTGGATTCTGACTTAAAGCCAACCACCAGATGCAGCCGTACAACTAAAGTACATGAGTTCACTTGCCACTATGAAGCCTGCCCCCAGATGCAGCTTAATTGCCACTGACTGATAGGGTTTTTTTATGAATCTGCAAGCAATTGATTTATTATGGTCTCTGTGCAGTCAAGCCTCTGTGCTATTGTTAATCCTTACTTGCAGCTGTTCCCCAGCACTAGCATCACCACCTCAGCTCCACCTCACATCAGACATTAGATTCTCATAAGGAGCATGCAACCCAGATCCCTCATATGTGCAGTTCACAATAGGGTTTGTGCTCCTACGAGAGTCTAATGCTACCGCTGATCTGACAGGAGGCAGAGCTCAGGCATTAATGCTAGTGATAGGGAGCAGCTGTAAACATCAATAACTACAGGTGAAACTTCGCTCACTGGTATTGGTCCATGACCCAGGGGTTGGGGACTCCTGCTATAACATTTCTTCAATTAAACCAGGAATCTGCATTGCAAGAAATTGTGCAGTTTATTCAAATTCAGATCATATTTGGACCTTCCTTTGAGAATCCCACTCTAAGGCATAAAGGAGAAAGAGGCAGATTAATTAATAAGCTGGTCTTCTGATAAATGCTTTAAGAGGAAATAAAGCAGAGAAAATCAGTGTGTGAAGGTCTCTAAAGTGCCTGAGTTCCACTAGAATTAAACAGATGGTAATTCTACATGTTATATATGTAAATGAACCAAAAGGATCTGGAAGTCTCTATCAGGTTAAAAAATTGTTTTAACAAAAGCTCATTTATTTAGATAAAGAACGGTTAAATATCAAAATACCAAACTTTGAAATGATAATATTTCCATTTGCTTTGTGAAAAACTAATTCTACCAAATAATATTTCTTCTGCATACTGAATTGATATGTCTCTCCCATGCACAGATACATAACCACAACCTGCCCTTTTAAAATAAATAGCAGTTTTCATACTTGTCTTTTCCCGAGCATATCTCTTATTCTCTGAACCTAAGTGTTTGTTCATTGTGTCAGAATAAACCACAGGCTCAAAGACAAAAGTGAACAGGTAAACATGTTGAAACTGGAAGACTTTCTTTGCTGTCAACCATGTCAATTGGAGGAAAGATCACCAAAAGAAGTATTTGGATGAAAACAAATACTCAAATAAAGTTAATATTATAATACACTCAAGCTACTTTATTCATTAAAAAAACAAACTTGAGCTATTTTTTTGTGTTATTTTAAGTGTAGACAGGTAGAGACCTGAAAACTCAAACTGCAAGGGAAATAAAGGTGACAGAGTCTTTGTTAAGTACTTGAAGTAGATTGGCCCATCTTCCTCTAGTGTCTATTCACCAGACAAGTAGTTATGATTGCTTTACAGATGGTAAATTCTACAGGGAAGTTACTCACTCTGATTGAAGGCTAGCATGATTGCGCTCAGATTAACCTGGTCAGATGCCAAGTGATATTTTCTTTAATTATGAATGCCTTGCCCATTTTTATATTCCTGGACAAAGGTTGCTTCAAATCTATTCACCACCCACTCTGTTCCTTTACTAGTTAGAGCAAAAACCCTTGACATACATATCCTTAAATTGTTCTTTCCAATCTGCATTTCTTACCTGGCTATAGGTTTGTGGCCAGTATTTAATGGCTGACATGTAGACTGGCTTAGCAAAGCTTAGATCTGCTCAGTTTACAGTTTTAAGGATATTATGATCCAAAAATAATTAATTTCCTTTTACACAAAGAAATTTCCTTGATCCTTAGGCTAGTCACAAAGGAAAGAGAAGGAAAGGGAGGACTTATAGGGAAAGAGAAGGGATATTTGGAAGGTGTCTGCTATGAGCCAGCACTGGTTCTGCCTTAGAACCCTTCACCCTCCACTAACCCAAAAGCTTCTTCACCCAGAGCTTGGGAAAGGGCTCAGGTCTTCTCTTCCCATTATTTTTCTTGCGATTCAGATTTTATTTTTAAAAAGGGATCAGTTTACCTATAACATATTGTAGCCCCCCGCAAAAAAAAAACAAAACAAAAAAAAACAAAACCTAAAATCAAGAGAAGTTTGCTAATTCACTTATATATTAAAGGGTGAGGAGAATATAGTAAGCCTTAAGCCAAGTGGGTAACAGTATATAGGAATCATTTTTATCCATTAAAAATGCATTTACTGGTGGCCCCTCTATACAGGCATGTACTTGAAATAAAGATCCCACTCTGCTCACTTTGGCAGCACATATACTAAAACTGGAAAGATACAAGGAAGACTAACTAGCCCAGCCCCTGTGCAAGAATGATGTGAAAATAATAAAAAGATATAAACATCTCACTGATTATTACATGCATATCACCCAAACTTAGAAAA
>PVKE010035209.1:0-17002 GCA_004027555.1 Craseonycteris thonglongyai | reverse complement strand
GGGAAAGGGTAGGACTGTCACCCTAAAAACAGCTAAGGAATTAAAAACTTTAATAAAAATAAGTTGAAGGCATCTCTGTTCTGATTTTTGGTTGATCATTGAGCTATTAGAAAAAAACCTCTGCTTGGTGAAATGTGAATCTGGAAGTGAATTCTTGCTTCATCAGCTCCAAGTGCTTTTTGCACTGGGGATCACACCACAGTCAGGATGTGACTGTGTATGTGCTGAGCCCACACACAGGAATTTTCTTGTACAATTCAAAACCAAGCCTTATATTTACTTAAGACTTGCTTTTTTTTTTTTGTCTATGAAATCAGCAGTCTGGTATATTTAGCATCAGTCTTAAGTTAGAGTGTGTGAAATAAGACTTTGAAGGAAGGAAGTATCCTTATGTTTTCTAAGTAATTTAAGAAACAGGAAAATATAAAAAATCTGATTGTCCGTGATTAAACTTCATTCCTTCATGCTCATCTTCCAGTATAGTTAACTCACTCAATTGTCAGCCAGAAAAAAATAGGTTGCTGCACTGGGTTGTAAAATATCTCTGAGAGGGCCTTGAATGTTGACTATTGAATGACCTTCTTAACATTGAGCAAACAATGGGAAGGTTTAATAAATAGCAGATATGTGTTTATTATGTTTTTCTTCCCTATGCAGGAATAATCAAGTTGGGAAGGTGGAACCCTCTCCCCCTCAGTTACGTGACAGATGCACCCGATGCAACAGTGGCTGACATGCTGCAAGATGTCTATCATGTTGTGACACTGAAAATCCAGTTACAAAGGTGGGTGTCTCTGAACATCTGCCCTTCCTTACTCTCAGAGGGGGTCTTCGATGATAGAGTCTGTACGGAGATCAGTGCATCCTGTCTTTGTTAATTTCTAGACATTTGAAGAAATGAAGAAAAAGAGAGAGAAGAGGTAAGGGGGGCATTCACCAGGCATCTTTATAGTCCACATTCCAACTGTTTTATGTTTTGTTTTCAGAAGCAGTGAAGTGGTAACCTAGGGGAAGCTTGATAAATCATTAAAAATCTGTAGCCCATAAAGGGAAAGTTTCCATAGCCCCTTTGTTAATGGGTTCTCTGGTTAAATGCTTAGCAGATAGTATTTGAAGAATAAACACCTCTGCATTTTTAGTTTTGTGTTTGAGGGGTGAGTTTTGTACCTGTGTAGCAGGCTTACCAAGAAGGCCCTGATAATGGACCTTTTTCTTCCCTCTCTGGTGGCCTGCAGAGGTTCTGGGAATTAATTTCCTTTCTTCCTCCCTTCCTCCCTCCTTTCCCATGTAGTGCATCCAGAAAAAATAATGCCTCTTTTAAAGAATCTAGAGCAGGAGTATCCAACCTTTTGGCTTCCCTAGGCTACATTGGAAGAAGAATTGTCTTGGGCCACACATAAAATACACTAACACACTAGCTGATGAGCTAATAAAACACAGAAATATCTTATAATTTTTTAAGTTTATGAATTTGTGTTGGGCTGCATTCAAAGCTGTCCTGGGCTGCAGGTTGGACAAGCTTGATCTAGAGGTTCTCTGCAGAATCCTGTATTGTAAAATGCCTTCAAGTCATGTGATTTAAGGAACATCGTCTTTTAGTATAAAGGTTTTCAATTTCCTTTTTAAGAGAATTTATATTTTAATAGGAAGCCAACATGTCCATCCTTCTTTAGGAATGCTTTGGTATCTTATCTTAAAACGTATTTTCTAGTTATTAGAGAACATCTCTGAAGTTTTCTATGAGGGTGGAGAGTGGGCCTTTAAGAATGTGATAGAACATTTCTTTACATTAATCTTAGGGGAGTGTTCAATAATTAAATTTTTATTGTGGAAATATATAATTCCATGCCATTTCAATCAGCATATTAGAGAAATCTTATTTTTAAAAATTAGCATTTTTTAAATATATATAAGAAGGTTCTTTTTCTCAGACTAGTAGGATAACCAGCTTAAAGTGACTTGGGCTCTGTCAAGGTCCTAGTGGATCAGTTTTACTGCCCTTCCCTTATTTGGGGAGGTTATTCAGCATTTCTTATACTGACAGAGGACCCAGGAGTGACTGCTACACCCAGACCCCTTTGCAGTGAGGGCCCTTTGTTATGGTTTGCATGTCATTCATTCTTGCTGTGTTTTCCAGTTGCTCAAAGTTGGAAGACTTGCCTGCAGAGCAGTGGAACCACGCCACAGTCCGCAATGCCTTAAAGGAACTGCTCAAAGAGATGAACCAGAGCACATTAGCCAAAGAATGCCCTCTCTCCCAGGTCAGTATCTCCAGGAGGGGTTCTGGGAGATGTAGAAAGCCACTGGTGGACTATCTAGTAGGAGAGGCACACCTGCTTAGGTGGCTATTATTTTATTTATAGAATCACTTTGCATTTTAGGCAGATTGTGGTGCTTTTGTTGTAGCATAGAAATGATCACTTATTGAAAGTGTTGATATAATGGGAGTATATGAAAACATTTTACATTCCTAATCTTTAACTTTTCACATATACTATAGGAGGTAGGCATCCGTGTCTCCATTTTATAGCTCATCAAATCTAGGGAGAAGTACTTTATTTACCTGCTTAAACTTACTCACCTGGATAAGTGACAGGGTAAGACTCTAATCCAGACCTCCCTTGCCAAAGCTGAGACTCCAAATCATTGCATCAGTTGGTCAATGGAATGAGTGGGCCTTGTCAAATCCATCTTTATTTATTGAGACTTTTTCCTGTCTAGCAAAAAGAGATGATTTTGGCATCATAACACATTTGTAGAGATTTTGTAGTGAATTCACCAGGTGAAAATGCATTGGGAGAAAAAGTGGTAACTCCATTTTTAGTGAACTGATCATAAAGTAAAACAAGCCACAAAAAGAAGAGATTGAGTTCCTTCCTTTGATCAAAGGAAGGAACAGCAGAGGAAAAGGCTGCCTTTTCCATTTGTGTTCATGGGCAAGGGCCCCACTTTTTTGACTGATGAGATAATATTTTGGTAGCTATGTGCAATGGTTTTATAGGTACTGTAAGATGAATTCGGGTTGACATTATTTAAAACCATGAATGAAAGTTCATTCCCTGGTGTGAGTTGCTACAGTTGATTTAAGACAATGGGCTAATTACATGTGTATCAAGTTCAAGGGAAGGTGATAAGAACCATAGAAACTTGATATGCTCTTAGCTGTGTTCTAGGATGATAGTGTGTGGGGAGAAGCAGGAAGCCTGGTGGTTAAGAGCATGCCTTCTGGAATCAGATAGATTTGGATTCATGTCCTGGCTTATAAGCTTCTATGACCTCATGTTTATGAGCTTACTTTTTGGTAAGTAAAACAAGATGAATAATAGTTTTTAGTCATATAAATGAGGAGTAAATGAGACAAACAACATAAAATTTTGACCTGGTACCTGGCATGCAGTGATGCTCCATAAACAGTATCAGCTATTATTATTAAGACTTGATATTGTTGGTGTGAACATTTCTTTTTTATGTGTGTCTTGGAGAGTGTTTTGGAATTCAAATCCTTTGAGACAAAGCCTATTATTAATATTTTTCTTCCCCCAAATTCAAGAAGTCATGCACCTGAGTAGTAGGTAGCTAGATAAAAAGGGATACCAGTATTTCCGGACCATCAGTTATGTGCTTGCTCTTGTGCTTACAGCTTTCACCCAGGCCATTTCAGTATCTGCCTGTAGGTATGTACATAGGTGCTAAGGCTTATTGCTAGAATTTTGATGTATTCCAACATGATTGCTTATTAACCTATAAAACTAAATACTTTGAATCATTTTGATCATACACAGGAACTGGCAAAGAACAATTTAGGAAAAAACTTTTAGTCATTTGTCCTGAATTTCACAATTGGTAACAATGTATTTTCTCTTGGATCCACATGGAAGTCAAAATGGGCTTTGTCTAGCAGTGGACACGTTCCTAACTTAATATCACCTATTCACAATTTTAAAGATTTATTTGTGTTGTTTTTGTGAGAGAGAGAGACAGAGACAGAGAGAAGGAGGAGGGCCCAGAACAGCTTCCATAGCTGCACATCATTGGTTTTTCCACATAGTTTCATTCCACAGGTGGGCGGGGCTGCACAAGGCAGAAACAGGGCCGGGGTCTCACCCAGGTGAGAACTGAACTGGGGGCATTCCTCAGTTCAGCATATGGGTCCTCATGGGCTGGGGCTGGGATTCGATCCTTGGTCCCCGGGGCTGCAAAGTGAGCTCTTAACCCACTGAACCATCCCAGCTTCCCCCTATTCACAATTTTAATCAGGGCTTTTAAGGCCCATAGAAATTTGACCAACTGATCTAACATGATGATCAGGTTTGATTATAACTGTAAAAGGTGACTAGAGAGAGATAGCATGAGTGGAAAGAACCCAAATCAGGAGCTAAGAGCCCTGAGCTCTAATCTCAGTTCTTCTATTCTAGACATGTGATCCTGGGCAAGCCCTTCTGTTCTCGGAGCCTTACTAAACTTGTCTGTAAACTGGGCATGAGTGTGTCTACATATTTCATGTAATTAGTAGGGTTGTCTTGAGGTTCACATGAGATCATCTTTACCCCTACCATAAAAAGCCCTCTCTCCTTGTGTTTTTTATTCCCATTGCTTACCCACCCACCTAGTTGCCCAACCTAAAAAGTTTCTTATCCATCACTCTCATGTTTAATCCTATGGATTCCACCACCTCCATATCTAAAATCTTCCTCTTTGCACCATTGCCTTGTTTAGACATTCATCACCTATTGTCTGACATATTTTAAGTTGTCCAGCATTATGACTTTTCTCCTGCCATTTCCTTGTCTATCATCCACTAGTAACCCCTGCTCCCAGCCTGTAGGTAGTACAGACTTCATAGCATAGCCTATAAAACCATCAAAATGACACTGTCCAGCCTAATTTGCCACCAGAGCCATTACCCTCCTACCTGCATCTACTCTGTGCTCCAAACACATGGGATTATTTGGAACACTTGTCATTGCTCTAATTTCACCAAAATATTACTGAGATGGGAGAAACCTAACTAGTACCCTTATACCCTAAGTATTATAAAATAGCTCCTCGTGTTATTTTAAAAAGTCATGCAAAGTTTATATTCTACTCTGTATACTTATATTTTTGGTATTTTTAAAGATGCCATGAAAATTACCTTACCTGTTAAATTATTAACCTTCTCCTGTCCTCATGTGAGCTGCCCTCCAGGGAGATGTGCCATATTAACCACTGGCTTTGGTAACCCTTACACATAGTGCTGACGATGCTGGAGTCCTTCAGTTTGACACTTGCTTGCTTTTACATAAGTGATTTCTCTAGCATGCACTGCTCTCTTCTACTTGATGGAATATTCTTTCTAATTTCACCTGGAAAGTCACTGCTGGTGAAGTATACTGACCTCCTGGTTGAAGTAGTTGCTTCTTCTCTTAGTAACCTTTTGTACACACCTCTGTCACAGCACTAATCATAGCCTGTTGTTAGTGTTATCTGCCAGTTCCCATCACTTGATGGCTTGCCCCCAATAGCAGAAGCCAACTCTTGTTTAACTTTATGTTCTCAGCATTCAGCACAATGTATATATTCCATGTAGTTGTTGTTCTGGTGCAGGAAGGAGTTCTCAGTGTTGGCCCTGTTAACCTTCTGGGCTGAATAATGCTTTGTGATGGGGAGCTGTCGTGTGTATTGTAGGGTGTCTAGCAATGTCTCTGGTCTCTACCTACTATATGCCAGTAGCAAGCCACCATCTCCCCTCCCCCCAGGTGTGACAACCAAAATGTCTCCAGGCATTGCCAACTGTCCTATGAGGGGAGCAAAATCACTCTTGGTTGAGAATCATTGCTCTTATGTGTTTAATAAATTAAATATAAAAATGTTTTAGGAAGTGCTATAAAATGTAGTTTTATTATTTTTACAGTGTTCTTGGCAGCTCTAAAATGTTTTGAACTAGTGAATACAATAATTTGGTAGTTGATACTCAGCACCCTTTTAGTCAAACTAAAGGGGCTCAGTTCTGTTGTTTAGACTTGGGGGAGATTTAGGTTTATAGTATGCTGTGTAATTATGGGATATCTCATAGGAGTAGTCCTCAGCTAGCCTAGGCATGTAATGTGGACCGTGGCATTAATCCTACAGTTATTACTCTTAATGTTCCAGATTATTCACTTAAATTGCATAGATTGCATTTCAGTGTAGAGATCAGCTCACCCATTTTGTCGGAGGTTTCAGTAGAGCAAGTGCACATTTTTTTATTTTTTTTTAATTTAAGTTTAACCTACATATTGTGAAAAAGAATGCGTTTTTCTTTTTCCTAAGAAGGTGAAACAGTAATTCAACTGTGTATTCTGTCAGCATTACTAGAGTCACAATTAAGAGTCAGGCACTATACAATGGGCTGAGAATAGTGGTGACAATGAGAGATGGAGCTTTCAATCTAGGAAGAAGAGTGAAGCACCCACTTCTTACTTTAAAGAAAGGTAGGTTATTGGGCTATTTAAAATAGACTCAGGGGAAGCCGGGATGGCTCAGTGGGTTAAGCGCTCACTTTGCAGCCCTGGGGACAGAGGATCGAATCCCGGCCCCAGCCTGTGTGGACCCATATGCTGAACTGGGGAGTGCCCCCAGTTCAGTTCTCACCGGGGTGAAGACCCCAGCCCAGTTCCTGCCCTGTGCAGCCCCGCTCCCACCTGTGGAATGAAACTATGTGGAAAAACCAATGATGTGCAACTATGGAGACTGTTCTGGGTCTTCCCCCTTCTCTCAGTCTGTGTATCTCTCTCTCTCTGTCAAAAACAATAAAAATAAATCTTTAAAAAAATAAAAATAAAATAGACTCAGCTCATGAGTAAAAGATGTCTGTTTTTGTCATCCTTCTTCCTCATTACCCCCCTCAGCCAAACCATATTAGATATTTTCTTGCTCAAATTTGGCAATTGTGTAAAGAATGATACAGTGGCTAGTATATACTTTCTTGAACATCCCAGTGTTCTGCAGTTCAGAAGAGCAGCCTTGAAAGCAGAAGAGTGAAAAAATCCATAAAAGGACAACAATTGTAGCCTGAAGCTTATGTATTTAAAGAAAGAGAACTCATGATTTAGGTATTCTCTGTCTGGCTAGATGCTTCGACAGTGTAGGATGTGTTTGTGTGTCTGTGTATTTATTTTTTGATTTCACCTTTCAAAACGTGTTTAAATGCTGACAGCCTCTTCCTGTTCCTCCAATGTCCCCCTGAGTCAACATGTGCAGCCTCTTCCTGCAGCCACATAATCAGCCCCAAGCAGCTTCATACCTTAATGTTGTACGGGGCTCCCTTATTAAATGGTTTTCTCTCACTGTTTCGATTTGAAAACATTATGAACACATCTTTCTGGGCTTATTTAATCTTACTCAAAGAAGAGTTAAAACCGCAGATCATCAGGGTTTTGATTCATTAAAGTAGTTGAGCCTAACAGTACTTGCCTTGTTGACCTCATATGTTATTATGACGATCAAATAGAATGACTAAATACACAGTCTTGTTATCTGAACATTGCGCTGAAAGAACAAATAATTTGCAAATGTACACACCTTCCAATGCCCCTCCACCACTGTTGTCTCTGACTGTAGATGTGCTTCAAAAAATCTTTTTTTATGGTACAGTATACATAGCATCAAGTTTATTTTTTAAATTGTACTTTTTTTCTAAGAATAATTTTATTGTTTGAGAGAAGGTGAGCGTTGGGGTAGGGAAAGGCCTAGAGCAGTCTTAATAGTTGTATATCATTAGTTGTGATATAGTTTCATTCCACACAAGTGGATGTGGGACCTCATGGGTCGGGAACTGCACTGAGGGCCTCCTGCATGGGAGGCAAGAACCTTTGCTGTAGGGCTTAGCTGTTACTGGTTATACTACAGTTGAGCATATGGGTTTTCATGGGCTGGGGCTGGGATTTGATCCCTGGATTTAGTGGTTGCAAGGCAAGTGCTCAACTTGCTGAGCTCTCCCAGCATCCCCTAAATCATTTACAAGTTTATAATTACATGTCATTAACTACATTCACAATGTTGTGCAACCATCACCCCTATGTATTTTCAAAACTTTTAATCACCCCAAACAGGAAATTTGTGACCACTAACCAATAATTCCCCATTCCCCATCTACTCCAGCCCCATTTAACCTCTATTCCAAACTTGTCCAACCCGTGAACCCTGGGCCTGATGTGGCCCAGTATGACTTTGAATGCAGTCCAACACAAATACATAAACTTTCTGAAAACATTATAAGATTTTTTTTACAATTTTTTTTTTTAGCTCATCAGCTATTATTAGTGTTAGTGTATTTTATGTATGCCCTAAGACAATCCTTCCATTGTGACCTAGAGAATCCAAAAGATTGGATACTCCTGCTCTATTCTATTTTCTGTCTCTATGAATTTGCTTATTCTAGATACCTCATAAAAGTAGAATCCTAGAATATTGGTTCTTTTGGGTTGGCTTTTTCACTTAGCAGGTAGATATGTTTATAAAGCTGTGTTCCATGCGCCTTGTTGAGGTTTTACTGCCAAATATTTGAGGAACAGAATGACGAACTGAAGTTATCGAACTATGAAAATGTTACTAGATTGCCAGAATGATGGTGAGATAGCATGTATAGTCTTTTTTAGTAATGGACTGTGGGGTAATTATTTCTGTCATCTTAAGCAAGACTTGTCCATTTGGGGCTCATTAAAGGACTAACTTAAACGTACAATATGCCAAAACAATTGGACAGTGAAATCATGCAGCCAGTTGGGTCAGTAGGAAAAAAAGTGATTGTGTGCTCATCTATAGACAAGTGGCTGATCAGCTGCTGGACCAGTGTTGTGTTAACCAGTTGCCAACTGTCTGTTTTATTTAATCTTAAATTTGTGTATCTAGTGAGGATGCATTGTGTCTTGCAGTACCAATTGCCAACTGTTCCTTTAAGTCCTTTTTATGCAAGATTGTTTTAGTTTGAGGTCCAGCCTCTTGAACTCAGGTTGAAGGAGGCTCACAAGTGACAACTCTAAAAGAATTCCTAACTGAGTGATTCTGGTGACCATATGAGATAATTGCATGGAGGGGAGAGAGTTGACATCCATTAACCCCACATCTTGTGCTATAGCACTTTCCCACAAATAATCTCTCTGAAACCTTACGGCCCTCAGAGGCAGGTATTGATATTCCAGTTTTACAGATGAGGGTGCCACCATCAAATAAGCAAGTCATTCAGCAGCTGCATTGGAGGGAAGCTCTTGGGTATAGTCTTTTCATACTCCAAAGCCCAAAAGAAGTTTTTCTTTGAACTAGAATGGTAAAAGTTTCTAGTTTTGATAGTATAGCTCTGAAATGGACAGTAGAAAGATGCCAAATGATATTAAATGAGTTTTTCAAGACAAAGAATTCTTCTAAATCAGTTTTTCCTCTTTACTGTGCTTAATTGAAATATCATGTTAATCTCATGTTCAATATATTATTTAGCCCAGGGGTGTCAAACTGGTGGCCTGCGGGCTGCATGCGGCCTCCAAGGTAATTTTTTTGTGGCCCACGATGCTCTGAAATAAAATGAAAATAGAAAAAATTGTTATGAAGAAAATAGCACTTAGGGGAGATCGAGGCAATACCATACACACAATTCCCTCATTAACCCTTTAACTACTGAAGACGAGTATACACGTGGCCCAGTACCTTTCCTGGGGTGCTATGGGCGTGTATAAACGTGCTGACTCATTTCTGGCGACGTTTTAAATGTGATGTGGTCCGCGTGAATCTTGCCTGTTGCACCAAATGGCCCATGTTTTAATTGAGTTTGACACCCCTGATTTAGCCTATCACAAAGGAGATTGATAAGGCCGAAAATGAGCAAAGGATGCATATATGCGTATATTATTTATTGCATACACCATGCTCTCCATGTTAACATGAAAAGGAAGGCCATGGGATATACTAGCTTCTTCCTCTACTTTGACACTCATTTTGCTGAGATAGGGCATTCTCAACTGACAGTCATGTTACCTTTCACTTTTATTTTAAAATGTTCTTTTTTACAGTGATTGTATTTATGTGCAGCTTAGCTATAATATTGCTCTTACTATAATATTGCTGTTCAAACAAATCTCACTCAGCCAAGGGGAATGTGGCAAAAGTTATCCAATTATTTTATTTTGTGGGGGGAGGGAGAAAAGAGGATACTCAGACCTCTGTCTTTCTAAATGTATTGTACAAATCACCTTAACCCATGCTTATTGTTTTGTTTTTTCTATTAAGTTTTAAATTTCTTTTAGATTCCTTAGTTTTTTCTAATTCTGTACTCCTTAATTAACTCATATGAGGAGCCTGAAATCACACCATTCTTTTATTTATTTATTTTTTGTCACCTTGTTTTTTACTTTGCCTGAGAAATTGGTTGCAGTATGTGCTATTGAGCTTATGCTAGCTGATGGAGGTGGTGGTGAATATTTACTTCCTTTCATTAATTAGTTTTTCTTCTTAAGAGACACAGAATAATGTGGGCCGTTGGTAGTGTCTCTTTGTGGTGCTTCCCATGGCTGTTTGACTTTGGACAGGCTGCTTCTTCATTTGGAGCTTCTGGGCCCTCGGTTGGAAAAATGGAACTGTACTTATAATCAGAGGTGATGTCTATTCTGTGGGCTAATCAAAAACAAACAAAAAAGTAAGTCTAAAATTTATCTCAGAAACCTAAAAGAATATTTATTTTTAAAGTTATTTATTTATTTATTTATTTTATTAATTTTTGACACAGAGAGAGAGATACAGAGACAGAGAGAGAACTGAACTGGGGGAACTCCCCAGTTCAGCATATGGTTCCGCACAGGCCGGGGCCGGGATTCGATCCTCGGTCCTCGGCACTGCAAAGTGAGCGGTTAACCCACTAAGCCATCCCAGCTTCCCCAAGAATATTCATTTATTTTTAAAAAAGATTTATCTATCTATCTATCTATCTATCTATCTATCTATCTATCTATCTATCTATCTATTTATTTATTTATTTATTTATTGTTTTTTGACAGAGAGAGAGACAGAGACAGAGAGAGAACTGAACTGGGGGAGCTCCCAGTTCAGCATATGGTTCTGCACGGGTCAGGGCCGGGATTCGATCCTCAGTCCCCAGCGCTGCAAAGTGAGCCCTTAACCCACTGAGCCATCCCGGCTTCCCCAAGAATATTTATTTTTAAATAAGACAATCTATTTAGCTAAGTACTAATAACAATTTTATAATTTTTTTGCCGTGTAGCTTAGAACAAATTCAAATCAGCTAGTAAACTTTGGAGTAACTAATTCTGATATATTTTGATTCTTCAAATACCTTATTTTATTTGAAAAGAAACAACAATACAAAACTTCCAAATACAAGTGGCAAATGATATGTTAGAGTGACTGCAAATGAGGAAACCTAGATTTTATTCCTCCCATCTACAATCTTCATACTTAAAATTCCATGATTAATTACAGAGAAGTCTGACATTTTCATAAAGTTTCTGTAGTTGGGAAGACATTTTGAACTTTCCTATTTACTTCAATACATGATATTTTTTTATAAAGTAGCTTTGTCTACATTACTGTCCATGTGGTGTTTGTGGCTGTGACTAAGTATCTGAAGGGGGCTTAGATGACAATTGTATTAATATGTGTGCCCTCCCTGTTCTTTCTCACAGCCCTTCACCATGTAAAGTGGAGTGTGCTTAGTAAATGCAAAGTCACTTTATTGTTACCCTTAATAAAACATAGTCCCTTTGTTTAAGTGTTAAACATAGCAATAAATATATGTCTTGGGTTATTTGTATCAGCATTACTTTATATTAATGTGGATACTTAGGAGTCTGTTATATTCTGTATTAAAAAAAGTGGATTCAGGGATGCTGGGATATCTCAGCAGGTTGAGTGCTTGCCTTGCAACCATGAGGTCTGGGGATCATATCCCAGCCCTGCTCATGCAAATCCATATGCCGAACTGTGGCACAACTGGTAACCACTGGGATGGTGGTAAAGGTTCTCACCTCCCATCTGGGAGGCCCCAGTTCGGTTCCTGTGCTGCGTGGCCCCACATCCACCTGTGTGAATGAAATCATGTCACAACTAGTGATGTACAACTATGGAGACTGCTCTGGGTCCTCCCGCCTTCTCTCTCTTCTCTCTCTCTCTCTCTCTCTCTCTCTCTCTCTTTTTCTCTCACCTTCCTTCAAACAATAATAAATAAATAAATCTATTAAAACAAAAAGTGGATTCAGATCTTCTTCATTTATCAAAAAGGTGTGTTATCCAGCTGTAATGGTTGGTCTAGAATGATTGGAAAACATAAAAGAGCAACATAAACTACAAAATTACATACATATTTTAAAAGGCAGTAAATGGAAATTAGATTTTTTTGGCAGTGTAGTAGATGAGAGAGATTTTAATCATTACTCATGCCATTTTGCAGCATTTGTAGCTCATCAGTTCTAAGACGCTACTGATTGTAAGATGCATCCCAATTTCAGTGACATTAAGGTATTTAAAAAATGTGTCTGTAGAATGGATGAAATGTAAATACAGATTTTTTGTGTCCCAAGACCTTGAAGAACATTATTCCTTGTGAAAAGAAAGGTCAGCAGGTGTTAGGTGTGTGGTAGCCCCTTTCAATTTTGTTTATAATAATTTAAGTCTTTATTTAAAAAAAACAAACAAATTGACATTAACATTAAGATGACCTTGTAATATATGTCCAGAATGTTCTAGTGAAACCTAGTGATTCCAACTCAGGCTCTGAGGATGTAGCAATAAAATTTAGGGTTAGAGAATATCCATATTTGAAACTGAAATAATAAATCATAACATTACCTTTCATCTAAAGTGTCCCCATGATGTATCTCTTCTGTTTTTAAAGCTGTCTCTGGTTGAATTGTAAGCATTTGTATCAGTAAAACTATTTGGAATGTCAACTATATGTAAAGACCTGCAGGAAATTAAAATGATCAAAATATGCCACAAATTTAAAGAGATATTTCTGCCACAAATTTAATGAGATATAATGAATATTCTCATTATCTAGAAAACTAGTATGTTTATTTGGTACCCAGTTCCTTAATTCAGGGCTTAAACCTATTTGTTTTTTGTTCTGTGATCAGTAAAGATAGAAACTCACTCTTAGTAATCTGGGGAAGAGAGCAAATGGGATTGAGTCTCTGGAAAGCCAACTCCTTAAAAGAATATAAATGTGTCTCTAGTATAAGACCTGGTAATGGAGCCAATAGAAGCCCAGATATTAATTTCCTTGCCACATAGATTGACACTGGCCTTGTGCAGTGTCAATGAAGATGTATTTGGACCAAAGACAAAGTCAGGAAGCGAAGGAGTAAGGGAAATGTGGATTATCTGGGACCAGAGTAACATGGGTTTGTGGCCTGGTCTTCTGGGCCAGGAAGAGTTGAAAGACAGCTCCAGGCTGTGCTAGAAACATTTTTTGTTTTCGTCTGCTTCCTAGACCACTTTGCAATAGAAGGTTTAGCTCTGACTCCTGCCATGGCTGCAAGTCCTATGCTTTCCCAGAAGCTAACATACAAACCACATAGAGAGATGACAAGTACGTTTGCAATTATTCACATACACCAGTGTGACTGGTACATCTATTACTAGGCTGCTTTCATGTTAAATTTTTCATTATTATGACATTTCAGTTTGGCATTTCAAAATTTTATCTCTGTCCCTTTTCATCTGTTATATTTCAGTGACTCAGATATCTCACATCAGAACTATGTTAGACATGAGAGAGAAGAAGAAAAGAAACAGCTGTAGTCACTGCCCTCAAGGGTCTCAAAGGCTAGTAGAGAGAGAAAAGGTCAGCCCAGAGAGGGAAGTGGCTCAGCCAGCCAGAGGACTTCCTTACTCCTTCGTTAATAATATACAAAGAACCCTGCCTCAGGAAGATTAGGATTCTACTGATTCTCTAAGGCAGCAGGCAAGGTTCTGAAAATTCTGTGAAGTACTCATGTGATAACTGGCTCTTTGCGTTTGTAATGTTCAGATCCTGAGATTAAAAATGGTTTTATTTTCTCCCCTTCGAGAACATAATTGTCATTTAGAGATCAGTGACTGGGGGGAGAATAGCCATCTGCTATGTAGAAAGGGCCAAAGAAGTTTCTGTGAATTGAATTAGGATGCCGCTCCACCCACCCACCCCCACACACACCACCACCACCACCACCACTACCACCAGTACTAATTTCTGCTGGAAAAAGAGACTATGGGCTGACAGAGGGACTTTTTTGAATGAGAGTCTACACAGGACTATTTGCTGGCTTTTGAACCTCCTGGTAAATAACTTGCTATTACCGTGATTTATTGTTACCCTTTTAATCTCGGCTACTTTGTAGAAATATCATTAAAAGTTCTAAGATTTCACTCAACTGCTCTATATCTGAGGTACCTTTTTAAAGAAAGATGAGATTTCAAGCCAGGATATAAAACCTTATATAGGTCATTTGGATCCCTTGAATTGTTTATGTCCATTTGTTTTTAGACAGAATTTGCAAAAAATACATCTATGTATAAAACATACACATGCACTATCAGAGTCATTCTGGTATAAGTTAACATCTGCCACAAATGTTGGTCCAACCATGCCATATTGACTGAAAACACATTGCTAAAAAATTTAATTCAAGGTGTGTGATTATAATTTTAATTTTTTGGTGGTAAAACAGAATATGCTCCCCTTCTCATTCCTTTTTACGAAAATTACAAATCAGTTAAGAGGTTGAGTTGAGGAGAGAGAGGAGGATGAAGACCATGAAGGAATCAAGTACTTGAGCACTCAGGAAGTTTTAGCTTTGACTCATTTTTTAAATTGAAACACAGTACAACTGTTATGTTTAGTTTTCCCTGCTCTAAAATAGCACTGTTAATTTTTTTCATTTGGTGAATTTTCACACAAGTGCTAATCACACGTTTCTATAAATTATATTAATTTAACTTATTTCCCTAAATGTTGTTCTGCAGTGTGCAGCACGGATGTTCTCTGATTCTTGGCTCCCTAAGCTTGTTGCAGTTGGAAATGGAACAGAAACATCTGAAAGGCATTATTTGGGTGACGGATGCTGGATCATCTGATCTCACCTTTTACTTTGGTTCCTAAATATCACAACTGTTCTTTCCCTTTGCATCTAATCTGTCTGTTCTGCCGCTTCCATCTTTGACATTGTTATCAGCTTGGCTTTTTTTTTTTTGAGAAAGCGCTTTCATCATACAAGTTAAAGGGATAGTAGATTTCATAATCATGTTTGATGCTTAATAGTTTAGTTTGCAGGAGGGTGACTTTTTCAAATTTAAAAGACAAGGGAGATTGATGTGGGCTATAATGTGTCCTGTCTTGTCCCTAAAAGGGAGTTCTCATATTTATGAAAAATAACTGTTTTTTTTCTTTACAGAGTATGATTTCATCCATTGTAAATAGCACATATTATGCCAACGTGTCAGCAACCAAGTGCCAGGAGTTTGGGAGATGGTATAAGAAGTACAAGAAGATTAAAGGTAAACTTCATTTTTAAAGACTATTTTTAGTTTCTTGGGCTGGTGAGCTGATGGTTCTTTGGAGTTCACGCCAATTTTAGATATAATTTTTAAATAAAATTGTATGTAAATCTTTATAAAGATTCTTAATATTCCAATCAAGTATCAAAATTGGTTCCCTTTAAACTAAGATGTTATTAGGACTAAAAGTAAAATTCTAACATAATATATGAAGCTTATAGTTTTCACAGGCAACGCCTGTGAAGGCTGAGATCTTTAAAAATATTTTGAAGTGGTTTATATCAGATAGGTCTGTCTATTTAAAAAGCTCAATAAATAAATCACTTCCACTAATATTTTAATGGAAGTTTGAAATCAGTCATTCTAGGTTAAATCAGCGCTTATAGTTTAAAGTATCAACTTACAAATTAGAAGAACTATTGTGGTATCAGGAAATCTATGGTCAAAAATGGAGTTTTGATGTTGTGTTTGTTTGGAGACAATTTAGAGCAATGGTTAAAGTAAAGGGACTCTGCAATCAGGCAGACTTGTGTTCAAATCTTTGTCTTCCATTTGCTAGCTGTGTGAGACTAAACAAAGTGTTTAACTTCACTGACTCAATCTCCTGATCTGAAAATTGAAATAATAAAAGTCACTGGCTAGTTCTGAGGATTCAGCAAGTTAATATTGGCACAAAGCAATCACTCAATAAATAATAGGTATCAGAGTATAACAATTATTAATAGTAGTAGTTGTATTAGTATTAATATATTATGTATGGAATTATGTCTGGTCCTGAATATACAGTGCTTTGTTTTTTTAAAGATTTATTTTATAGTTTTTGATAGAGGAGACAGAAAGAAGGGGGTAGACCCAGGGTTGTCTCCATCATTGTATGTCATCAGTCTTTGACATGGTTTCGGTCCACACAGGTGGGTGGGTGCTGCACAGGGCCAGAACTGGGCTGAGGGCCTCCCACATGGGAGGCTGCCCCCTCGAGCCAGGGGCTGAACCGGAGGGTGAAAATTGAACTGTGGGCCTCCCACATGGGAAGCACACCCCAGTTCAACATCAGCATATGAATCCACATGGGCTGGGTCCAGGATTTGATCTTCAGTCCCCAGGGCTGTGAAGTGAGCACTTAACCTGCTGAGCCATCCCAGCTTCTGAGTTCTCTTATGTAATGAAGGTCATTTTATTTAGACCATTTAGCCCTTTAAATACATCAGTGATAGTTTGCCTTTGCAAATATGTCAGTTTTGGAAAAATTCTGCTGTTCTCATCTCATTTCAGATGCTGTTCAATTCAAATGCTCTCAGCCTCTGAGGGGACTTAGGGTGTTAGTTTCTGGTAACATAATAGGTTGATGTTCCAGTCCATGTTTTGCGTGATTATGACATTGTCCATCATGCTTAATTATAGGTTCTCATAGCCTTGCTGACAACTCACTGCCCCCATCTGAGGGCCACATGACATTTATGGTGGGTAGGTAAAACTGTAAGGTGACCAGACGTCCTGCTTTTGG
>PVKE010035208.1:0-16998 GCA_004027555.1 Craseonycteris thonglongyai | reverse complement strand
CCCCGGCCCTGTCCTGTCCCCTGGCCCTGACCCCAGTCCTGTCCCGGTCCTGCCCCTGGTCCTGCCCCGGTCCTGTCCCCCGGCCCTGTCCTGTCCCCCGGTCCTGCCCCCCGGCCCTGTCCCCGGCCCTGTCCCCTGGTCCTGTCCCTGGTCCTGTCCTGGTCCTGCCCGCCGCGTCCTGCCCGCCGCATCCGGCCCCCGCGTCCTACACCGCTGCTTCCCGGTGGCCGTGTCAGCTGGACAGCCGCTCCTGCCACCGCGCGCCCGTAAATCACGGCCAGAACCCCGCGCGGCCCGGACAGGCCCCGGCGGGCCCCAGCGGCCGCTTAGCCGCATCCCCGAGACCGGCTTCCCCGGTCATAAAACACTAAAAATCACAGGCCCGTCAACCTGGGTGTTCCGCGGTCGGCAGTGCGGGGGTTCGGCGCATCATAAAGAACAGAAGTCGGGGGGCTGCCAGCTGGGCGGAGAGCAGGGTTTCTCACCAGGACGGCAGCAGGGGAGGCGGCGGCGCGAAGCGCGCCCACGGCCGAGTCTGGATCCAATAACGGGCCGCAGCCACGTCTGGAACAGATCGCTGCGTCCACAGGCTGAACTCTTACCCGCCCCGAGCTCTGGAGCTGCGGGCTCCGTGCCTATTAGCCTCCGAGCCCCTCGGCTGACCCCGCTCCGTTTTAACATTAATGCATCTCCAATTCCCTAATCTAGACTTTTTTTTTTTTTTAATCTCACGTTTCTTTGTTTCCACCCAATTTGAGGAAATCGCAGAGGAGTTTTCAACTGTTTACCCAGAGGCACCGTTAACAGGTGCACGAGGCGGGAGCACGCGGCTCCTCGCAGGGCCTGGCCCACCGCCAGCCCCGGCCAGCACACCGGCCTCGTGACTTCAGTGCAAAGGGACGGAGATGACGGGCACCCTGAGAGGCCCCCCACGCGCCCCTCGCCCCAACGTGAGCTCGGGCACTTCTGTCCGCGGCAGTCGTCTCTGATGACCAGCACTCGGGTGACAGGCTGGAGCTGGACCCAGAGGGCCCCGATCGTAACAGCGTCTGGGAATGTGTGCGCATCCGATCACAGCGTGAGCAGCGTGCCCGCGGCCCCCACAGCTCGTGCCTGTACTTGGAGCAGGAGGCCCAGGATCCCACCGGCATGTGACCCAGGACAAGCAGGAAGAGGCACCGGGGGAAATGGGGCGTCTCCAGCCATCTCAGGAGGAATTCGTCGGGACCACTTGCAGGGAAACAAATGCTTTTTCACACACGGCCACCGTCTCCGGACACAAAAGCTCTTTAAGACCTAATTTCCTTATTGTGAGCAACAAACTTCATTTTTTTTGCAAAGAACACCCCTCTTTTTTTCTTCCTGAGCAATCCTGGCCCCGAAAGGCATTCCTGAAGAGTCCTCTGTCAGAGAAGAGGGATTGCACAGCTGCGTCCAGTCGCGCTGCCCGTGTTGCCGTTTTACATCACATGACGAAGGGCATCGAGGTGGAACGCGGGTTCTCTGGACGTACAATCATAGGACGATTCCTACCGGACACCCTGCTTGGAAGGAGGCGGTTGTCGTGCAAACGTACGGAAGCTCAGATTCAAGGCAAAGCTGCAGCAGCCGCAGTTTGCTGTTGCTGCAGCGAAATGACGTTTCTCCGCGTAAGCGCTTCCTGGGTGTCCTCACGTGAGCCACGCCGCAGGCTTCTGTGCTTGTTCACAGGCGACAGTTCCCTGCGTCTGGACAGAAGCAACGGCGTCACTTGCTCCCTCACCTTTCTGTGTTTGTATTTTCGCTCCCCGGTGCTGTTGTGTCCTGTGCACGTGTGATCACAAAATTGATCTGTGCACCTCCTTCACGAACTCCTGTTACCATAGGTTCTTCCTGAAATGTAACGTTATTCTTTTCATTGATTCACTACATCCGTTAAGCGCGGGCCTTTGGTGCAGCCACAGGCGCCTTCTACTCGGTCAGCTCCCGGGTCAGCGGCCGGGTCTGGGCCGTTCACCAGACGCACACACGGATCAGAACTGCAGCCCGCCTGGGGGCAGACACTGCAGCGTTTCCCAGCTGAGTAACGTCAAGGTAAAGCTCAGGAATGGATCGCGGGTGACGCCAGGGCTTTGAGCCCCCCGGACAGGGGGCGGGGGGCACGCGGGCTGACGCGTTCCGCCCGATAGAAGCTGCGGCCGAGTTGCAGGCGCTGAGACTGAATTGCCGGGGTGGGGGGTTAGTGGGCACACGACGTGTGGGAGGCGTTACAAGAAAGACTAAAGGAAATGCTCTAACAACCAGAAGGGGGAAGACATAACCATTATACAGTTATTTTAAACGTAAATGCATTAAATGCTCCAATCGAAGGACACAGGGTGGCCGAATGGGTAAGAAAACAAAACCCTTACATGTCTCATCTACAAGAGACCCAGCTCAGATCAAAGACCTGCCAACTGAAAGTCAAGGGGTAGAAACGATGTTTCATGCAAATGGAAATTTTAAAGATTTATTTTTTATTGTTTTTGACAGAGACACAGAGAGAACGGGGAGGGCCCAGAGCCGTCTCCCTAGTTGACAGCATTAGTTTTCCATATAGTTTCACTCCACAGGTGGGCACGGGGCTGCGCAGGGCAGGAACAGGGCAGGAACTGGGCCGGGAGCCTCCTGCATAGGCCCCAGCGAGAACTGAACTGGGGGCACACCCCAGTTCAGCATGTGGGTCCACATGGGCCGGAACCGGGATTCGGTCCTCAGTTCCCGGGGCTGCAAAGCGAGCGCCTAACCTGCTGAGCCATCCCAGCTTCCCTGCAAATGGAAATTTTAGAAAAAGCTGGGGTAGCAGTACTTTTACACCAGATGAAGTAGACTTCAGAGCAACAACAATGACCACAGACCAGGAAGGACAGCACATAACGATAAAGGGATTAACCCAACAAGAGGACACAGCCCTTGTAGACATTTCTGTGCCCAGCGTAGGAGCGCTGAAGTGGATAAAGCCGATGCCGATGCCAATGGCCATAGTTGGGGGACTTGAGCACCCTATGAACATCAGTGGGCAGACCATCCAGACAGAAAATCAGCAAGGAAGCCGTGGCCTTAAATGACACACTGTATCAGGTGGATTTAATCGATCTTTTTAGAGCATTTTGCACCAAAGCAGCAGAATACACATTCTTTTCAAGGGCACAGGGAACATTTCCCAGGGTTGACCACATGTTATTCTACAAAACAAGTCTCAGTAAGTTCAAGAATATTGAAGTCGTGGGTAGCGTCTTTTCCACGGACAACGGCACGAAACGAAATCCATTACAGGAAGAAAACTGAAACACACACAAACAGAGAAGGCTAAACAACACGCTACTAAGCTACAAGTAGGTTAACCGTGACATCAGGATGAAATCAGAAACCTGGAGGTGAATGAAAGTGAAACCACAACGACCCCGCGTCTGCCGCAATCAGGAAAAGCCGTCCTAAGAGGGAAATTCATAGCAATGCAGGCCTACCTCCAAGTCAAATCAGCAATCCAGAAACTTCCAGCGTCCTGAAGCCCTGGACTCAGAGGGCTTCGCAGGTGAATTTTACCAAACATTTAAAGAAGAATAAACACCTTTTCTACTCAAACTAGGCCAGAAATTTGAAGCAGGGGAAAGGCTCTCAAGTTCATTTTATGAAGACAGCTTTTTCCTACTTTCAAAACGGGAAAAAGACAGAAAAAGAAAATCATAGGCCAATATCCCCGATGAACACAGAGGCAATAATCCTCAAAAAGGTATTAGCACCCCGAATTCAGCAATACATTAAAAAGATCACACCCCACAATCAAGTGGGATTTATTCCTGGGTCCAGTGTCCACAAATCAATCAATGTGATGCACCACATAAACAAAATGAAAAATAAAAATCATATGGTTACATCCACAGATGCAGAAAAAGCATTTGACAAAATCCAGCATCATTTCTGATAAAAACTCCCAGCAAAGTAGGTATAGAAGGAGAATCAGAAGTCAAACAGTCATTATCTGCAGGCAACACGATGCTATATATATAGAGACCCTGAAAGATTCCAGCAGAAGACTATTAGCACTGATGAGTTTAGTCAACATAACAGGGTACAAAATTAATATTAAGAATTCAGTTGCATTTTTATACAGCAATAACCAACTACCAGAAGTAGAAATTAAGAAAACAATTTATTTTATAATGGCATTGGGAAATAAATAAAATACCTAGGAGTAATTTTATGGCGGTCTATGCTAGGAAAATTATGAAACATTGATGAAGGAAATTGAAGACAATAGGAATAAATGGATATACTTTGTTTATGTGTTGGACGAATTATTGTTAAAATGTCCATACCACCCAAGACAATTTATAGTACTCAGTGCAATCCCTATCAAAATACCAATGGCATTTTTCACAGAACTGGAGCGAGTAATTCTAAAATTTATGTGGAATCACAAAAGACCCTGAGTAACCACAGCAATATCGAGGAAGAAGAACAGAGCTGGGCGGGTATCACACTGTCTGATACCAAACTACACTACAAGGCCGTCGTAATCTAAGCAGCGTGGTTCTGGTAGAAAAACAGACACGGGTCCATCGAACAGAATAGAGAGCCCAGAAATAAGCCCATGTCTGCACACTCATTTAATCTATGACAAAGCATGCAAGGACATACGACGCGCAATGAGTCTATTCAGTGGTGTTGAGAAAGCTGGAAAGATACATAAAAGACAAAACAACAACAACATGGAGCTGGACCACGTTCTTTCTCCAGCTGCAGGAATACACTCAGAATGGACGAAAAGCTGCCGTGTTAGAGCGAAAAGCACGAGACTCCGAGAGGAAAGCGTAGGCGACGAGCTCTCTGACGTTGCTCTTAGCAATACGTCTGTGGCTGTGTCTCCCCGGGCAAAATGAACAAAAGAAAAAACAAACAGGTGGAAACTCCATGGAACTAAGGAGGTTTCGCACAGCAAGGGGAACCGTCAGCACCGTGAAAAGACAGCCCCTGAGTGGGCAGAGTTTGGAAGGAACCACTGTTTTCATATGTTTCCTACAAAAGGCTGACAAGCGCCTCGCCCACCCCCTCCCTGCTGCCCTCACCTTTGAACTGAGACCAAACGGAAACTACGGAGCGTCTGGGAATGTCCTGGACGTTCTCACCGAGGGGCTCCCATTGAGTTTTAGCCCCTTCGGCACGTTAGCACCCCCTAAAGACGAACGCCCGCGGCTTACAAGCCTCGGTCTCTCCCTGCGTAGGATTCTTTTTTTTTTTTTTTCATCACCAAAACATGAGTTAACAAAACTCAAAAAAAAAAGCGAAATTTCCCAGAGAATCTTAACCGCACAGCCCTTTCGGTCTCTGATACCGAAATCCTGTGTGACAGTCGTTCGTGCGTCAACCCGGCAGAGACACGAGAGAAGCCAGGCTCGGGTCTGTGCTCTGGACTTCCGATCGGGGCCACTCGCACCGTGTGGCTTTCCTGGGGAGCCCCCCACCCCACAAAGCACCAAGCTGCCCCCTCAGGCCTTCCTGGGGGGGCAGGGAGATGCTGGGGACCCCGGCTGCTGCTGTCGGTGGCTGACACATGCTCACGGCGGGTGTCTGTGCGTTTGCACGCCCACCCAACAGCGCTGCTGCCGTGCCTGCTGTTCGTGGCCAGTGCCCGTGCCCGGTCACCGAGGACCCACTATGTGTGGCACGAACGAGCGTGAGGTCTTGCCATGCGCCCGGACACACAGTGGGTGTTTGCCTGACGAGGGCTCTTCTGCCCCCGATCTTTTGGGATAAAGAACATCTCTGAGATGCCTGAGGTGCTGTGGGCGTTTCCGGCGAGGGCAGGAGAAGCCACCCGGGCATCTGCCGCCCGGGACACGGGAGGAGGCTCTAGAACACGCTGCCCACGTCACTCCTCAGCCACAGTGATGTCAGACAAGTGACGTCCGTGCCCTAAGGGCCCTGTTCATGGTGAGCTGACGACGCATCGGCTCCAGACGCCCCACCAGGGCCCAGGGTCCCTGGAGCCATGAGTGGCCCCCAGCCCCCGGCTGCCTGCCCGTCACGCTCCTCCGTGGGCCACCCTGCTCCTTCCCGCGGAAACGTCTAGCGACCGGTGCTTTCCACTTTTCCTGACGGAGCTCACGTGGGGCAGCGCGGCTTCGCTTCCCATTTCGGGGTGAAAATCGCAGCCTCGGTTGAAGAGTGTGCGTCTGATGGATCAGAGACAGGCTCGAAGGGGTAATTGTACACAACCAGTTTAAACACTGGTAAATATGGGAGGGTCAGGGGTTAACCGTCAGAGCCTCGGCGCTTGGGCTCAGGTCCATAAAGTACCAGGAGTGACTGGTAATTAATCCCAGGGAATATTTCATCAAAGGGAAATAAACGTGACAGCTAACAAGCGAGACCGGATTACCACCTCGCAGGGGTTAGGGCCCATGCGAGTCCGTGTAGACGGCGCTCGGGTCCGAGCCCCGTGGTAACCTAGCACGTGATTGTCCACGTCCCCGGTTAGCACCCTGGGCCAGGTTGAGTCTTGAGAGGGGAAAACTGCCATTACCCAAACTCAAGTGCATCGGGGTACCCCCCCCCGCCCTGTCACTTTGTTTAAAATTAAACGCCCTGCGGCTGTTGCAAAGCAAACCTCTAAAAACAGATGCCGTCGAAAGACACGCTCACTTGTCCTGAGCTGAACATTTTCTCTGTGATTAGTAACTCCCGAACCAGCTCGAAAAGTCAGATGAATTTGCTGTCCAAGCCAGGGCGGTGCATCGAGATAAGGGGTAATGATGGGCCCGTCCCGGTCACGTGGGCATGGACGGGGCGAGATTTTACTTGCGCTCAGCATTCTTAGCCAGACCTGCAGGTGGGGTGTCACTGCAGACGCCACACCTGCGCGGGGCAGCTGCTCACCTGAAGGTGAGCACTCAGCAGACACCGCGGCCGCAGCGTGCTAATCACTGTGTTTACACGCAGATCCTGAGATTGCTTGTGCATGAGGTGATTTATGGGCTTGTGGGGAGTAAATCGCACTGGGAATGCCACTCCGGGGGTGAGTCACAAGATACTGCCCCTTCCCGCTTCCCCTTCCAAAACCCTGAAGAGAAAAGGTGCCTGCGGCCCACGCGGCCGAGCGGGCAGCCGGGCTGTGCCCAGCGGCGGTTTCCGTGGGTACGTAGGTCTGCTTTAGAGCAGCATCGCCTACCCGACAGCTCCACAGAGATAAACGTCTGCAGGAAACGAAACTGCCCGGCCCTTACGGAGCCTCGTCACCCCCGGCTGCCCTAATGACACCCTGATCTCCGCTGAGGTTTTGGCGAAATCAATTAAGTCGTTAGGAGTCATTTCAGTGATGCCGCATCAGGGAGACCTGCCCAGCCCGCCGGGCTCTGGCCCCATAATTAGCCGTGGAAGCTCGGAGCCCCGAGCCCTGTCTCAGCCACGAGCGAGCGGAAGGGCTCTAATGCGTCGGCTCTGAGTAGGGAGTTTGCAAATGTGTGACGTGAGCTGCTGTGGGAGCCTCGTCTGGGGAGGGGAGCACAGCCCCCCACCTTTGTTTTATGAGCTTTTCCTGTGTCTGGGGGCTTCCGGCTAGCACGGAGCGTTCCTTTGTCCAGCTTGTGGGAGGTTCGCACCCAGAGCCGAAAACCTCCGGCAGGTACCTGCCCCTGATCTTCGGGCCCCTTCGCCCTTTTACAAAAGAGGAAAGAAAAACAGCAACGCTGCCTGCGGCTGAGCCCCTCCGAGCAGCGTGTGTGCAGCCTGCGGCCCCCTCCGGCCCGGCCCTCCCGTTGCGCCTTCCTCTGAGGGGCCGTGCAGATCCTGTGGAGACGGAGACGTGTGGGAAACTGCCCAGAGCGCAGCTATTCCCGCTGCCCGCCCTGCCCCGCCGGCTGGGAAGGAACTGGGGCAGGAAGGCCTCATTAGCCCGGATCCCCTGGCTCCTGCGCTTAACTCTGGCTCCTGGGCGGTGGACGCACTCGGATTGTAATCGCTTCGCTGCCAAGGACCATTTCTTGGGGGACGTCCTTTACCCGACGAGGTGCACACCCCGGTCACGAGCACCTCACACCCATCAGCTCTGAGCAACCGCTCTGCAAGCTGGCAGGTCGCCTTGTCTGAGGGTTTGGATCCCAATGAATTGGAACGTGTTTAGGTTGCTCCGTTCTTCAGATACCGGGTGTGTCTAGTTGACGGTGATGTCTTCTGTGCTACAAGAGATGGGCCTTGGGGAGGGGGCTCCCCGTCTGCCCCTCCGCCCCCTTGTGAGCGCAGACAGTGACGCGGTGGACAGCAAGCGGCCTGCTGCCCCGAGCGGCACTTCCGTCCGCACACACAGGGAGCCCCGCTAGGTTCTGTCCTTTCCCCAAAGGTGCACTTTTCTTACACTTCTGAATTTGACGTACATTTTATTTTTAGGGGAAGCCGGGACGGCTCAGCAGGTTAAGGCCTTGCTTTGCAGCCCTGGGGACTGAGGATCGAATCCCAGCCCCGGCCCGTGTGGACCCACATGCTTAAGTGGTGTGAGCTTCCCATGCAGGAGGCCCCCGGCCCCGTTCCCGCCCTGCACGGCCCCCGCCCACCTGTGTGGATCGAAACCATGTCAAAGACTGATGATGTGCAACTATGGAGACGGCTCTGGGCCCTCCCCCTTCTCTCTGTCTCTCTCTTGTCCATCTCTGTCTCTGTCAAAAACAATAAAATAAAAAAATTTTATTTTTAAAGTCTTACAGTGACATGTTTCAACATTCTGAAAATTAGACCGTGTCTGAACATAATTGCAAGAGTTAGCGGAAATTGAACAAATGAAATATAAAGACTCCCACTTCCTGTATGTGAATTTTTAGCCTTTTCCCAAACTTTCTCTATTGTAAACTTAAAACAAAGTCTTATCAACCAGGAACATGGAGTAGCAGCTGGATGTCATTAAGCCCCTCTGCCTGAGCTATTCTTCTTCATTACCTTTTCCCTGACAACCTGCTGCCCTGCGTAGAAAATGTAACTTTGCGGTAGAGATTTATGGAATTCAGGTGTCCCTGCTCTGAGCAGGGGCTCGGCCCTAGAAGAGGGGTTTGCAAGAGCGCATGGGGTTTTACAGGCAGAAAAGGGAGCCCTTGGCAAAACGCAGCGAGGAAACACAGGTTACTGTAGCCAGTGCATCGATCGTTTTACCCAGCGTTTCTTTTACAGGTTGTTTTTATAAGAATGTTTGTCTGCAGACTGAGGCGGCCAGGAGGTTTCACTCCACTAATTCAAGAACGTCGGCTGCTTTGTCACAAAACCCACGGCAGCAGCTCCAGTTGCTTCCTGATTCTGGGAAATGTCTGCTCGGCGACGTAGCAGACCCGTCACCACACACGCACGTTAGAACTGAACTCGCGACACCGAGCCTTCCCGGGGGTCGTGGGAGCGCCCAGGGGCCGGCTCGGCGGGGCCTTGTGACCGGAGCCTGTCGCTGGGTCCCCAGGTGTCATTTTTCATTCAGTGACGTGACAACCACTAAGAAAAGAGATCTGTCTGCTAGAGATGATCAGACTCGAGGGAACCAAACAATTTATTTAAAAAATAAAGCAAGTGAAAAGGTCCGCGACAGCCGTCTGGAGCATGAAACCGTTCACCGCCTCGTCTTTACGTGACATTATGCTTTTATTTTTACTGTGTTACCAAGTCGATGTGTTTAAAAGGGGCTGGGATCTCAAAGCACCTGCTAGGTTTACCCGCAATGCCTCGTGGTTCACTGTTCCATCGACGTGTGTAAAGCAGCAAAACAAAAAGTCTGGGAGCTCATGAGACAGATTCACCGAACCTGAAAGCACATAAATCTGCTGGGGTGACTTAAGTGTGGACGACACTCAGATTATCATGATCATGTGATAGGGGCTGATCTTGTTTCATTTTACCTTTGTTCCATGTTCTCCATAAAAGCGGGATAAAACCCCCCAGAATTTAACAACCCACCCCCCCCAAAAGAGCACAGCTGTGAGGACAGATGGGGGGGAGCCGCATGCATGGACCCCCTTCCCGGCCCCAGTGTCTGCCGCTCACTCTCCCCAGTGTCAGCTGTATAGACAGTGTCCTGTGAGCTCAGCCCGGACAGCCCCCCACGCCACCCCCATCCGGCCCCGCCCACCCAGGCTCCTCCCACTTAGGTTCCTTCCGCCTAGGCTCCTCCCCTAGTCCTTCCCACCCTGGCCTCTCCCACTTAGCCCCTCCCACATGGGCCCCTCCCATTTAGGCTCCTCCCCATGTCCTTCCTACCCGGGCCTCTCCCACTTAGGCCCCTCCCACTTAGGCTCCTCCCCAAGTCCCTTCCACCCTGGCCTCTCCCACTTAGGCCCCTCCCACAAGGTTCCTCCCACTTAGGCCCCTCCCACCTGGGCCTCTCCCACTTAGGCCCCTCCTTCCCAGGCTCCTCCCACCCAGGCTCCTCCCGTCTAGGCTCCTCCCCCGGTTCTTCCCACCCTGGCCCCTCCCACACAGGCCCCTCCCATCTAGGCTCCTCCCCTAGTCCTTCCTACCCAGGCCTCTCCCACTTAGGCCCCTCCCACAAGGTTCCTCCCACTTAGGCCCCTCCCACAAGGTTCCTCCCACTTAGGCCCCTCCCACCCAGGCTCCTCCCCCCAGACTCCCCCAGGCCCCTCCCCTCCCTCCCAGCGCCTCACTGGCTGTTCTCTGCATCCCTGAGAGGTAAACACCAGAAGCGCCGTCATCCCCACGGGTGAGGGTCCCACGGGTGAGGGTCCCACGGGTGAGGGTCCCACAACCTTGCAGGTTCAGGAAGAGCCCTTGGGAGGCTCGCGTGTGGCCCAGCGTCCTCTCCCCACAGTGGGGACAAGAAGGAGGTCCCCCTCCATCCGCAGGAGGAAGCCGCAGCCTGCAGGGGAGTAAAGGACGCTCAGGCCCTTGTGGCGGGATCAGCTGCCGCCCTAAGCAGCCGGCGACTTCTGACGACCGACCGGGGACCGAGCCAGCTCAGGCCGTGCGGGGGGCGCCCCGGCCGGTGGCTTGTCCTTTGGGTGACACTCTGGCCCCCAGTGAGCGCGGGCGATGCTTCAAGTCGCCCCACGCGCGCTCCCCCCTCCACCCGGGTAACGCAGACGCCTAAGCAGCCCTGGCTGAGCCTCGAACGTGGAAGATGGGGTGCGGCTTCGTGTGTCATAGACGGACGGCACCTAGTTTAGATCGAACGCAAAACCCCCCAACATTAAGCACGAGTGATTAAGATACTTAATCAGAACCCAGTGAATCAAGACAAGAGTTTCAATTCCACACACACTTTGCTTCCTTTTTAATCATTTATTCATTTTTAGGGAGTAGGGGAGACAGAGACCGTGTCCATCAATAGGGAACTAATTCATGTCTAAATAACACAGTTAAATAAATGACGATACGTCAGCAACACGGCGTGCCGGCCGCTGAAGAGAAGAACAAGAACATTCTCTATGAAACAGAAACGCCTCCCAGTCACGTTCTGATAAAGACCCGAGCCGCGTGTATCGTGCGGCCTTAAGCCGGGGACGGGTGGGCAGGTCCCAAGGTTGCCTGGCTAGAGCGCAGGGCCGGGGCCAGGGCGTGTGCAGGGCCGGGGCGTGTGCAGGGCCTGGGGCATGTGCAGAGCCTGGGGCGTGTGTAGGTCCCGAGTTTGCCCGGCTAGAGCGCAGGGCCCGGGCCGGGGCGTGTGCAGGGCCGGGGCGTGTGCAGGGCCTGGGGCGTGTGCAGGGCCTGGGGCGTGTGCAGGTCCCGAGGTTGCCCGGCTAGAGCGCAGGGCCCGGGCCAGGGCGTGTGCAGGGCTGGGGCGTGTGCAGGGCCGGGGGCGTGTGCAGGGCCTGGGGTGTGTGCAGGGCCGGGGCGTGTGCAGGGCCTGGCTGGACAGAACTCAGCGCGCGCCTCGTTTCCTTAGATTTTTTTAACTACAGGAACACAAGACCTGATTTAAAAAGCAGACAAACAAACAAAAAACAACAAGGCGTGACCCTGGGAGTAGTGCCTAGGGCGGGGGTGGCGAACCTGTGGCACACGTGCCCAAAGTGGCACGCGGAGCAATTATTTCGGCACGCGGTGCTGTGAATACCATTTAAAAAATTATTGTTTATGCTCTTATAGACATAAAAATAATCGATACCTCTATCTCACTCGATGGGTTGGCACGCGAGTCGAGCGAGTATACTCTTATTTCATAAACTTTGGCACTCAGTCGCCAAAAGGTTTGCCACCCTTGGCCTAGGGTGTCCCTGAGTAAGAAACTGCCTCTTCAGTCCACCGTGTAAGAACGGCACAGTCGTGCATGCTCGTCAGAGGCTTGTTGGAAACGGATCCCGGTGTTCAAACGAAATCTCAGGAAAGTGCTGGAGATAAAGGGCTTTTTGTGTCTCATGGTTAAAGTGAAAGAGGGAGGTGCTCACTCCCCACGCAGATGTCAGGGCTGGGATAGATGGATGCCATGTGGGGCCGGCGGCCAGCAGATGCATCATGGGGCCCGTGACACAGGGTCCCCGGGGGCCTCTGCGCAGTTGCTCAGGCCGCGCACCTGGGAGGTCCGGGCCTGTCCCCCCCAGATGGAAACCGGGGTCCAGAACCGCCCGGCGTCTCCTCCCACCCCTGAGAACACGGATGGATGCTCTCTGATGTCACTGCTTCTAAACCTTCCCTGGACCCTTAGCGCCACCTCGTAGAATGTCAGCGTTTTGCCGTTGGATGAACTTCGGAGCAGCCGGTCTAACTTCAGAGCCCAGCGACCCGCACCTGCGACACGTTCCTTTCCAGCTTTAATCGCCGGGTTTAAAAACGTGAACCCTGAGTCGTGTCTTTCAGTTTCTCACAAACTGCACCTACAACCTGAGCGCTGCCTCGGTGGCCACGTTCTGTTTGTGCGCACGGTGCTTGGTGCTCACGAGCAGGGGCCCTGGGCTTGTTCTGAGCACCTGAGCGTATTTCCCAGGGACCGGAAACCCGGAGAAGCTGACCCGCTGGCTGTTCACTCACTTTATTTCATGAGGAACTTGGGTTTGTGCTCCGTTCTGCCTCCGAGAATCACCTTACTCTTGATGATGGTTTCTGGTTGGTTGGTTTGCTTGGTTTGTTTGCTTTGCTGGGAGAACTAAACCATCCAAAATAGGAGCGGGGGTCCGGCGTCTCAGCGTTTCTCTTGCAAGTAAATGACCGTTTAATTACACCGGGCCTGGGTCCCTGAGGGCAGGGGGAGGGGAAGAGACAGGAAGAAAACTAGAAGGAAAACAAGGATCTGCAGTGTGTGCTATGCTCGGGGCTCAGGTTTCGCCCGATGAGGTTTTACTGCAGTGTCCACCCGGCGGCTGCGAGAGGCTCACGCTGGTCTCCGAGGACGTCCCGCGTCTCAGCGGACACGTCTGCGATGAGCTTTCCGTGTGAGCAGGAGGCCGCGCCCTGCGCCCTGTTTTGGGGGCATCCCTGGGGCTGGGAGGTGCTGATGCAGGGAGTGTGGGCAGCAAAGCCCAGGGGAGGTGACAGGGCCGAGTCCCCCCCACCCCCGCGGATGGTGTGTCGGAGGGTCCCTGCCCCTCGCGGGGTGTGGGTTTGAAAGGAGGACCTTTCACGCCCCGCCTGCTACCAGCTGGGCCTGGCAGAGGTCCCGCGGCGCCGACAACTTTCCGTCCTTTGTGTGAGCGATCAGAGGCCAGCTCGCAGAAGTGACAGCCACCTCGCTCCGCGCGGCTGCTAATGAGCTGCCGGAGCCCGGGGCTTCCTTCCTGCCGTGGCCGGGACGCGTCGCCGGTGAGCGTGCAATTTGGAGAGAGGCCACGGGGACGCTGTCTGGCGCGGTCACGGCAGGTACCTTGCATTGCACCCGCCGTACCGGGAGGCCCGTCCTGCACCTCGTCTTGCTGATCATCCGCAGAGCAGCGAACAGGTCGCATGGGGACTGGCTCTCAGACGAGACGCTCGGTGGCCCTCTGTCCCCTGGCCTTTCTTCCCCACGTCTCCGCTGCTTCACCCCGAACCCCCACGGGGCCCCGGCAGCTGGGCCACAGCTGGGGTGGCCCGTATGACAGGCCATGGCGGCATTTCCGAGTCGTCCGGAGCAGAAAAGTCCTTGCTTCACTGACAGCGTCAAAGGGCTACAAATAAAGACTAACAGCTGAAGCGCTTCCCTCCTCTGCGATCTAGACTTCACTCAGCTCTGTCCACCCCAGGGAACGCGGTGGTTTCCACTGATTTGCAAGTTTTCTACGTTATTTTCAAAACCTACCTCTGGTGGTTTGTTCTAAGACCCAGGCCGCAAAAAAATAAAAGAAAAAGAAAAGTTCTTTGTTAGAATTATTTACTTACAGAGAGTCTTGTGCACAGAGATAAAAGGGGGAGAATAGCAGTCGCCAGACCTGACCTGTGGCCCTGCAGCCCGGCTGCATGGGGACCCCGGATCCAGGCCTGGGTCCCCCCACACCGCACGCCTCACTGTCCCGATGCTGGTTTGCCTGACCCAGTGCACTGGCAGGAGCTGGGAGGACAGACTGCCTCTCTCATGGGGACAGGGTGCCCGGTTTCCACGCCATCAGCTCACGCGTCCCTGGACACTTGGGTGCCCCCCACTGCTCGTGTCCCCAGTCCCTGAGCTAAAAGCTCGTAACAGCATCAGAAACACTTTGGTGACAGCAAAGCTGCCGTCAGCCTGTGTTTTCCAGCTTAAAGTCACGCCGCGTGAAGCAGGGAGTGCAGTCGTGAGTCATTTCACTGAAGGGGCCCAGGCCTCCTTATATTGCCTGGAAAAGGTGGCCGAGGGGACATGCCCGTGGATTTCTCCTCTGGTGTCTGCACAGGGGGCCGGGGACCTCCCCGCAGGGCAGGGGAAGGGGCACCAGTGCTCCTCACGCATTTGTGTGGGAGGGAAGCTCCTTAGCCTAACAAAGGCCGTATTAGACAAACCCTCAGCAAATGTCATACTGAATGGGGATGGACTGAGACCTTTTCTTCTAAAATCGGGAACGAGACAGGTGTGTCCCTGTCACCACCGCTATTCTGCACAGTGCTGGACGTTCTAGCCGGAGCCGACAGGCAGGAGAAAGGAAGAAAGGCGTCCCCATTGGGGGTGAAGAATTTAAACTGTCACCATTTGCAGACGACGCGATTCTTTATGTAGAAAACACTAAACACAGTGGGAAAAAGAAAAGGCAGGAGGGATAAGTCCTCAGAGGTCTAAGTTCGGACTGAAACGCCCAGGAGGAAGCTTCCCAGGACTCTGAGAGCAGGGACGTGCCTGTGGAAAGCGTGTCCAGCAGAACGAGACAGGCCCGCACACCCTCTCAGCATGAAGCTCCAGCCAAGAAGAAAGAGATCTGAGAAGCTTCTAGAAAAATAAACACGCCCACAACCAGACGAGGATCAGATTTACCCTGGGACTTCCTGTTGGCAACAATGGACACTGGAGGGTATTGAGCAACCTTCCAAATTCGGAGGAGGAAACGACTTCTCATCCAGTTTCCTTATCCAGCCACAACGTCCATCAAGTAGGGGGGCTGCAGCCACGTTCAAGACGCGCTTCTCCTGTCCCCCGAACTCCAGTGAGACAGGAGGGAGACGACGGAGAGGAATGTGTGACTCAGTGAATGAGGCGGTCATGGTGTCAGGGAGAAGAGTCCCGGGTCCCGGGGCAGCCGGTTAAGTGACGGAGCAGCCGGTTAAGTGACGGTGCAGCTGATTGAGTGACCAGCGCAGATCAGCACAGACGCCGTGAGCTCCCAGGTGAGAACCTTCAGCTACACTGGCACGAGCTACACGCAGTAGATAAAGAGCCAGGCAGCAAAAGACAGGTGGTCGCAGTGATGTCTAATCACCTGCTGAATAAGTACTTGGAAAAACAGCCGAGACACTAATCATCCAGACAAGCTAGAAGACAGCTCCCTTTTTAAACGTTTCACTGTAGGACATTTGAACACAGAGACCCAGGCGTGTCGCACGCTGACCTAACGCACAGGCATTCCTCACCTGTGGCCGTTCGAGTTGCATTTACACTTCTACCTCCTTCTCTCATCCTGTATCATTCTGAAGCGTGGCCCAGGCGCCATGTTCCACCGGAGGGTAGCGCGTTCTCGTTTTGAGCGGCTCAGGCCTCGTGAGCCACGTTGGAGTCTTCGGGAGGAAGAGTGGTCAGGGCATGTGAGCTGCCCCCGTGGAGCCGTCTGCAGGGCGGTTACAGTAGGAGACTGATTTCCGGTTTCCACTGTGCAGAGTCAACCTGTGGCCAAGCCGGGACCACTCAATTCCAAGGATGGAGCAGAGTGCACGTGTGCCTAACTTCACAGCAAGAAATTGGAAGTGAGGAGATGGATAAAAGCATAACAAGGGGAAGCCGGGAGGGCTCAGCGGGTTAAGCGCTCATCTTGCAGCCCTGGGGTCTGAAGATCGAATCCCGGCTCCAGCCCGTGTGGACCCATATGCTGAACCGGGAAGTGCCCCCAGTTCAGTTCTCACCGGGGTGAGACCCCGGCCCAGTTCCTGCCCTGTGCAGCCCCGCCCACCTGTGGAATGCAACTATATGTGGAAAAACCAATGATGTGCAGCTATGGAGACTGTTCTGGGCCCTCTCCCTTCTCTCTGTCTCTGCATCTCTCTCTCTCTGTCGAAAACAATAAAAAATGAATCTTTAACAAAACAAAAAGCAAAAAGCACTGTCCTGATTGGTCAGAAGGGAACCACTCTGATTGGTCGGTGAAGAGGGCAGTCAGCATCTAGCCACACAGCTCCAACTGGATGGGGACCGTCCCGGTCCTAGGGGATGAAGTGCAGGTCCAGGAGCTCACTCACAGGGGCTGGTTCTGATGGCAGGAACCCAGCGCAGGTGGGCAGTTCCGCGCAGGCTTCTCCCTGAAGCGCAGCTTCCATGAGCGGCCCCTGTTTAGAAACAGCCGCTACGCTCTGCGTCTGAACGGGAGCCCAGTTAGCCACCAGGAGCCCTTCTGGGCGGGAACCTCCTT
This sequence comes from Craseonycteris thonglongyai, assembly GCA_004027555.1. Taxonomy (NCBI): domain Eukaryota; kingdom Metazoa; phylum Chordata; class Mammalia; order Chiroptera; family Craseonycteridae; genus Craseonycteris; species Craseonycteris thonglongyai. The sequence continues at coordinate 67 of PVKE010035208.1, read as the reverse complement.
GCTCAGGGCCCACAGCGTCCGTGCACGTCACTGAGCAGACGTCTTGTGGAAAGACAGCATCTAGATC
>PVKE010035206.1:0-17000 GCA_004027555.1 Craseonycteris thonglongyai | reverse complement strand
CTGCACAGCCCCGCACCCACCTGTGGAGTGAAACTATGTGGAAAACTAATGCTGTCAACTATGGAGACTGCTCTGGGCCCTCCCCCTTCTCTCTGTCTCTTTCTGTCTCTGTCTCTGTCTTTCTCTGCCAAAAACAATAAATTAAAAAAAAAAAAAGGAAGATATGTATTAATTCTTCTTCGGATGTTTGGTAAAATTCATCTAGGAAGCCATCTAGTCCAAGACTTTAGCTTGTTGGGGAATTTTTGGAATAATGATTTGATTTCATTTCTAGTAATTGATCTGGTCAGAATTTCTTTCTTACTAATTAACTCTTGAAAGATTTTATGTTCCTAGGAATTTATCTCTATTTTTCAGTTGATCCAATTTGTTGGCATATACTTGTTGACAGTATTTTCTTATAATTCTGTGTGTTTCTGTGGTGATGATTGTGACTTTTTTTTTCTGATATTAATTATTTTTTTTTTAGTCTGGCTAAACATTTATTTTGTTCATGTTTTCAAAGAACGAGCTTTTGGTTTTATCAATCCTGTCTGTTGTTGTTTTAAACTATTTTGCTTATTTCCATTTTTATCTTTATAGTTTCCTTCCTTTACTCACATTGAACTTTGTTCTTTTTCTGGTTCTTTTAGATGTGAGGTTAGATTGTGTATTTGAGATTTTTCTTATTTCTTGAGGTAGGCCAGTATTGTTATGAATTTTTTCTCTTAGTACTGTTTGTCCTGTGTCCCCACAGATTTCGAGTCATAGTGTTTTGATTTTTATTTGTCTCAAGGTATCCTGATTTCTCCCTTGTTCTCATTGTTAACCCATTCACTGTTTGGGTGCATGTTATTTAGCCTCCATGTGTTTCTTTGTTTTTCAGTTCTCTTCTTGTAATTGATCTCTAGTTTTATACTATTGAGATCTAAGAAGATGCCTGACATAAATTCAATATTTTAAATTTATTGAGACTTGTTTTGTAGCTTAACATGTATTCTAACCTGGAAAATGTTCTCTGTGCACTGGGGAAGGGGTGTGGGGGGAATGAAAGAAAAAACAAAACAAAACAAAACATGTATTTTGCTGCTTTGGAGTAAAATGCTCTAAAATTATTAATTAAATCCATTTGATCTAATGTGTCATTCATGGCCACAATTTAATTGTTGGCTTTTTGTCCAGATGATCTATTCATTAATATCATTAAGGTTTTAAAGTTCCGTACATTCCTATTGATCTCTCCCTGTATGTCCATCAATATTTGCTTTGTATATTTAGGTGTTACTACTTAGGGTATATAATTTTTTATAAGAATTATATTCTCTTGTTGGACCGTTTTTGCACACACCTTTCTCAAGGCAAGATTTTCAGTTAAGATTTTCCTAACTGTTTCTCTATCAATATTTACTTGGTCCATTATGCTTCTCATAGTCAGCCAACGATTTTGACACACAATTCAATGAATTTTTGCAGATAATAAATTTTTCCAGGTTTCATCTTCTGCTTGCTATTGGCTGCCCTGACCTCTCTTCAGCGAAACGTTTCATCCATTTATACTTCTGTTTTCTTCATGGCATTATCCCCATGAGCTTGGACTAACATCCCTTATTTCACTTCCACTCTTGACAAGTGTAGCAAGAAATTTAATGTTCATTGTTCTAATTCAAGCTCCAACATTTCTTGGGACGGTGCACAGAAACACACCACAACAATAATGAACACATGGCAAGACACCGCCATACATGGACGTGAACACAGCTGTGACACTGATCTGCGAAGGTTGTGAAACCTTTCCCGAGTTGTTTGCACAGAGCTGCCAATGAAGCGCGTGGGGACAAGTTCCGAACATAATGGTCAGACCTAGTGTATAGGGAAGAGGAAGGTAGGGTCAGACAGAGAAAGAAGTCACACTGTGTGTAGGCCCAGCCAAGTCACAGCCAAGCTGATGGTGCACTCTGGAGTACCCCACCCGGAAGCCCCCATGTCGGGCCAAATGACAGGAAGGCGGACCCGAAGGAGCTGGCCACTGCAGGCTGCTGGCTGCGCCCCACAGCTGGGCAGCCAGGCCTCTCCCACCTGCTCACCAGGCTGATCCTGGAGCAGCCGTCCCGCATTTTACTCGTCGTCAGTGAGTGAACTGCCTCTGCACTTATGATGAAGTATTTCTTATAAAGTCGTCAGTGAGTGAACTCCATCTGCACTTACGATGAAGTATTTCTTATAAATCATCACTGAGTGAACTCCATCTGCACTTACAATGAAGCATTTCTTATAAAGTCATGTCATCTTCAACGATGCTGCTATTCATGGGCCTTGATTATAGAGCAACACAGAGAATTAGGAAGAATCATTGTTGAGTTCTGATACATTCAACATTATCTCAGTATAAGAATCTGTATAAATGCTCCAGAGGAATGTTTGTTCCTTTTAAGCCTGATTTTATTACCTTTCAGAAAAGCGGCCAAGTTTTGCCTTCATATTAGCTTAAGTATAGTCATTCTTACATTCCTTTTTTTACTAACATTTCAAATCTATTTGAAACCAAAATAAGCTATATTGACTGAAAATTATACACCACTGTCCCAAAATATCAATTCAATAAAAATTTGGATTATTTCTTTATTTGGTCATTCTAAAACAAAGTAAACCTTCATTTTAGGATGGTTGACTTCCTCCCTCCCTCCCTCCCTCTCTCCTTTCCTTCCTTCTTTCCTTCCTTCTCTTCCTCCATCCCCTCCTTTCCTTCCTTCCTTCCTTTTATATAAACTATATGTTCGGAGTGATCTGTAAGCATAGCCCCTTGGCACAATAAAGATTACAGATAATTTAATCTTTCAAAAACATTTCATTGAAATAAGACTTTACATAGACATATTCACTTAATGCTATATTAAATTGTCACTTTAACCCTCTAAAATAAAAATGAGTGAAACATGATAATAACAGCAGTTTCCAAAAGCCAGAGCCCAGGTTCACACTATCATGCAGAGATGTGAAAAGTTATCTGTTGCAGTATATCAACTTAGAGTCCTCAGCCAACACCTTCAGTCAGCTGTGAATCTCTTAATGGCATTTTATTTTGCACGAGAAGAACAACAAAATGGGGCTGCACAAGACTTGTTATTCTTGTTGACTGCCTAAGAGCAAAGGAAACTGAGATCTTGTGGCTCTTGCATTTTATATATTTTTAAAGTTTGGATTTCAACACATCAGTTTATCATTGCATTACAATTCAAACACACCCACAGTTATACAGGGACAAGTTCTAGGGGAGACATTAAATTTGCCTTCATTGATGACACCATGAAATCATTTACACATTGACTTTTTTCAAAGACAGAAATAAGTAAAAATTGTCGGTGTTGGAAACATAGGTTACAGATGAAACATTGCCAACCACTATAAGTTTCTGAGGGCATTCTTGAAAAAAAGAGAAGCCACTGAATGATAAGTAATAAAGCATGGTGACATGATGTGTTCAGCTATGAAAATGCAAATGTGAAAATAAAAGCAACATTTAAAAATGCATACATTGTTAATGCAATGAGCTTAGCACTGAGACTATGGGACCCAAGAATGATTGTGATTGATTGAGTTCCATATTGTAAGCATAATAAGAATGGATGATTATCAAGTTCTCGTTTGAAAATGTTTGGAAGTCAATATTCAGTGCCTATTCAGATGGATGCTCAATGTCATCCCTGAATCACAGCGTCTGAAAGATGCCAGTAGAACAAGCTGTTCTGTTTGATGTGAGGGAAGAGCGTGGCTGCAGGTGACCTGTAGAGCCCAGAAAGGTGGTAATAGCAGCTGACATTGTGCCGCAGAGAGGAAGACCTCAGGGAAAATGCCGTATTTTACAGCTCATTGAAAGGAACGTTCTTCAGGAGTGTCTACACTCGGCCTCTGCTCGTGCCTAGGAACCATCTCTCTTGCCTGTGATGAGTGCTCTTAATTTTTGAGCTGCACACAGATGACCAGCGTAGAGTTTGGTACGCTTGTGGCCCTCTCTTGCCGGGATCTCAGAGTGGCAGAGGCCAGAAGTCCGCAGACTTCTAGACAGGAGTCTACCAGGCCGCACTGCACCTGTTGTGTCTGTAAAGACAGTACAGCTGATGGGGACACCACCTGTGTTGATTATGTCCCTTGCCAATGGGGAAGGACTGCCTTGTAGCCACAACAAGACAGTGGTTGAAAGCGAAAGAAATATTTATGCCTTTCTTAAAGAGGGACCCTCAGGTTTAAATCACTCTCTCTCCATTCTTGTAATCTGGAAATTGAGCATGTAGAAAGGAGGATGCAAACGTTCCTTAGATTGTCTTGTGATCAAATCAACAGTGTTAAGAAAAAGAGAGGGTGCTCATGCCATATAATTGATTAGTAAAGAAAGACATGATATTGCACCATCCCCAATACCCTATTTTTTATTATTTTTAAAGTATTTATTTACAAGTTATTTTGTTAGTTTGTTAACAGTATTTAAATTTTTAAATGGAAAGTGCTCAGAGTTCTGACCCTAAAATCAACAAAAGTGAGAAATACATGTTTTAGTATTTTTTTTATTTACAAAAAGATTACCCCACTTTATTTATAAACAAATACATAAACACAAATACACACATATGCAACATTATTCATGTTTGGAAATTCTTTAAGGAAATTGGGACTTCCATCATGCATTTAAAGTAGAGACCATTGCTCAGAGAACATTTTAGGAATACCTTAAGTGCTCTTGGAAGTCTTCCTCCCTTACCCCTTCCTTCCTTCCTTTTCCACCCCTTACCCCTCCCCTCCACCCCCCACCATTACCTTTGGTGACCACTCATCCCAGGCATCTACAAACATGAACAATGTGTACAATTTTTACAATTTTGGAATCCCACTATTCAAGTTGCTTATTATCATTAAGATTTCACACACATGTCATGGACATAAAAGAGCTGTTTTGAAATCTTCTTTCCTTCTCATTTTAAAGAAAAGAAAACCTAACTTTTGGGACTTATTTTAGAAAGATTGGTTTTAAGGGAGAAGTGTCTCCATCTTGTGGCCTTTTAGAGTATGGCCATTAAGACTTATAAACCCATGTTGTGTTTCTGTAAACTCTAATTGGAAATGGTGTCCAATCTGGGGCTCGACCTCTGGACTTGATGAAGTCCAACCTGGAGCCAGAGACGCTCCTTCTGTCTGCAGAGCCACGGTGTTCTCTGTGGTAGCGTGGCGCACCCCCTTCACTGCTGCTCTGTGGGTGCTTAGCTCCACACAGGGTAATCTTGGTGAGAAACAGAGAAACTAGGATGAGAGCCCAACCCTCCCAGCTTCTAACGTTGGGCTCTCTCCACAATTTTTTCTTTAATCTGAACTGCAGAAGGTTTATTAACGTATTCATCAATGTGAATAATGGTTTGTATCCACTCTGCTCCACGATGCTCCATGACTCCTAGTTTGAAAGGAGCTGATCTTAATGGCTGAGTGACTCTGTCAGTCTCATAAAATTGTTATTAGGTCTTCTGGGAAGGATGATGGAGCCCCCAGGTGAAGTGTGACTTCACTTTAAAGGAATTATGGAAAGGACCAGCCACTGGTCCTCTCACCTTAGCTATTATATCCAAGCTTTGGCTTTACCAGTTAGTTTGGAATGTTAAGCAAAAATATCTCTTTGGAGATAAATTTGCATTTTGTGTATATATGGTGAACACAGATCCTGTGTTAAGCAATACAAACACTGTCATTTTTATGTAAATAGGATCTTAATGGTTAGAGGGTTTCACTTTGTACAAGCACCATTGGCAGAATAGTTATGTTTTACATCTGAACAAACACCTTTTGATTGGATGAATTTTTCTTGCTTTTTCTGTCCTGTGCAGTATATAGTGGAATGTCATGGGATCACCCTTCTTCCCCAATGCTTGGGCATGTACTGCCTTAATGTTGATGGAGTTGAAATATATATGATTGTTACAAGAAATGTGTTCAGCCACCGTTTATCTGTATATGGAAATATGACTTAAAGGTGAGATTGATCGTATTAATTGCTGGCTAATTAAGTGTACTCGTCCACATTGTAAATGTTGTGATTGATGTGCTAAACTTTGGAGGTGCTCAGAGCTCAAAGACATGAGCAACTAGCAGCATACTCCTTTGTGTTAACCAAGGATTACTCGCTGCCTTTACCAGAAGATGCATGTGCATTTTGGAGATACCATGTCTGATCTACTCAACAAATACTTATGAATACCAACTCCATACCAGACACTGTTTTAGGTGCTGAGAATAGTGATGAACAAAACAGACCAAACCTGCACTTGAGGAGCTGACATTCTGGTGGATAAAGACAGACAGTAAGTGAAAGTAGTAAGTAAATCATGTAGTAGCAAGTGATAATGTGCTATAGAGAGACGTAAAGATGGGGAAGGATGGGGAAAGGTACAGTTTTAATACAGTATCAGGGAAGGTTTCACTGAGAAGATGACAGTGGAGTAGACCTAAGGGAGATGAGAGCATGAGCTGAAGGAAAACATTTCTGGCAGAGAGAACAGACCTTGAGACAGGCTGTTTCAAAGACATGGAGTGAGAGATGGACAATGGGAAATTCTGAGTGAAATGAGGTGGTCTGACTTCCAGGATCGCTGACTTAGAGAGAGAGAATCTCCAGGTTAGGAGATGGAAGACTATGACCTGCCTGCATGACAAATTCGACTGGGCCATTTTGTAAATTAAGTTTTATTGGAATATTGCCATGTTCATTGTTTCTATATCACATGTGGTTGCTTTTGCAGAGTTCAGTGATTGCCACAGACACCATTTGGGACCACAACCTAAAACATTTACTCTCTGATCCTTTTCAGAAAAAATTGCAAAGCTTTGATTTTCCTCAGTGGATCTCAAACATGTTGACCTCAGACTCCTTCACACTTATAAAGAGGACCACCGAAAGCTTTGCTTATCTAGGTTGTCTATGGATATTTGCAAAGTTAGAAATTAATATGAGAAATTTAAAAATACTTGATTTAAAATAATAAAACCATTACGTGTTATCATATTTTTATGAAAAATAACTCCATTGTCTAAATAAAAAAAGATAGATAGGTGACATTGTTTTACGTTTTTGCAAATCTCTTTAATCTCTGATTTAATATGAGCCAATTGGAATGTCTTATCTGGTTCTGTTGCGATGTTATTTGATTGAAGTGTATGAGGAAATCAGACTTTACGCAAATGTGTAGCTGGAAAATGGGAAGGTGGTATTTTAGGTACTTTTCAGAAATGTGTGGTTATTCTTTCATATTACACCAAAAACGTGACATATGGTAATTTCTCAAAGCTTAAGTGGAATGTGGACTCTGAAATCGAATCAGTAAACTTCTGTGCTCTTTTCGTTAAAATCCATTGGTCTGTTTGCATGCTTTGGTCGGAATGCATCATGCTTTGGTCATTTGGAATGAATGGATTTACTGAGTTATGTGCTCTCCCAAATGTTGACACATTTTATTGGACAGTATCAATAAATCACATTAATTTCACCACCAGTCTCATCAGAAAAGTCTTTAATCACTGAGAAGCTCTCAAGCTCCAGTCTATGGATACAATTTTTTAAAAATTCTAATTTTCACTTAAGAGCTCAAATTTTACCACTGTTGGGGAAGCTGGGATGGCTCAGCGGGTTGAGTGCTCACTTCGAAGCCCCGGTGACCAAGGATCGAATCCCGGTCCTGGCCCAGGTGAACCCATATGCTGAACTGGCATGTGCCTCCGTTCAGTTCTTGCAGGGGCCTGCCCTGGGCAGCCTCGTGCCCACCTGTGGAGTAAAACTATGGAAAACTAATGCTGTCAACTATGGAGACTGCTCTGGGCCCTCCCCATTCTCTCTGTCTCCCTTTGTCTGCCTGTCTCTCTCTGTCAAAAAACAACAAAAATAAATCTTAAAAAAAAAAGTTTTGTTTTGTTTTTACCACTGGCAACAAGTCCTATTAGTTATTTTCTGTGAAGTGACAGCGCACAGCCCCCCAGCATATAGCGAGCTGAGCAGCTCTGTTCATCTTTGAGCAAATATCTGACAAATGCCCAGAACTGCATAACTATAGATTATAAGTTGTTCTTTTAAATAAAAATGTTGTTTCATGACAAAGGTGGCTGGTTCATCTCATAACTCAAAGCATCACAAAAATGACTGTTCTTAAACCATTCGTTCTTTATGAACAGTAGTGCTTTATGCATAATTCCCACACAGAATATTTTAAAAATGTGTACTCCAAGGTCAAGATTTAATAAAAATAAAATTTTGTTACTTCATGAAGGATATTGTATATTTATATATAGATACAGAAACAGATAGAGCTATATTATGCCAAACTCTACTAGTACCATTTGGTGCCACTGCTGGATTTGTTCTAAGCTGCCAGCAGCTTTACACACCATTGTTTTTGCAATATCCATGCAAATATGAAGACAGTGACAAGGCAAATTATGTCTCAGTATAATTGTAAAGATAGTTTTGACTTTGCAGAGCCCTTAGAGGGTCTTGGGACCCCAGGGTGCTGAACCACACTTTGAGAAATGATTGTCTAAGGGCAGGCTTATCTCCTGCCATCTGGAGTGCAGATAAACTGTCTAAGCTTCCCCAAATACAGCCTTGCTCTGTCCCACCTTCGAGTTGTAACTGTTTTGTTCCCTGGAATTGCCCGCAGTGGAAATTCCAGCCCCTGACAGTGCTCTATGGCACCAACTCTCTCACAAAGTCTTTGCAGTGCTGCTTAGTGCACTCAGTTGAGTGTTACAGGCCTCTGTTCACTGGTCCAACTCCCAGAGTGGTCTGAATCCGAAATGACTTCTGAAGCAACAACGTGTCCTGGTTTGGCACTTGTTAACTGTGTGCAGTTATTGAACTTTTATAAGCCTCAGGTTCTTTATCTGTAAAATGGAGATAATTTTACCTACCTTTGCTGGGCTGTTGTGAGAATTCAATGAGATATGTACAAGTCATGTCCAGCACAACGCATAGCATATGGGAATTGGTCAGTGGATTTTGGTTGTCTCATCTATTTTACGAGTGGGGTAAGTTATAGTTATAGACTGGATATCATTGTTTTAATGTACCTTGAACTTTATCATTTCATCTCCCCTTTTCACTTGTAGAATAAATAAATTCTGTACTTGCCTGCACTTTCAGTTGTGATGGAACCTGGACATCTGGCATCCTTCATGGCTCAAATTCTTGGCCTTAACTTACTAATCTTACTTTTCTATTTTTGTTTTAATTTTTTATTTTGGATTAATTTAAACTTCAATGAGTTTTTTCCAGGCTATTGATCAGCATTTACATAGAAATTAAGCTTCACTGTGAATCTAAAACAGAATGAATTATATCATGGAAAGGAAAAATATACATACAGACCATAAAATCAGTTACAAACACACAGAGAAATCAATTGTTTCTTCCTCTGCCCAGTAGCAGAGGCAATGCTCGGGTGTTACAGATGCTCCCAGTTTATTTTTGTGTGGAATGTTCTTTGTTAGAAATCAGGAAGGTATTTGTGGCCCATACTCCAGAATCCCTAGAGGAAGGAAAGCAGACCATTGCAAGTGTGGCTGCCAGGCTCGGCTGTGTGTGGAGCTGTCCTGGCTGGATTCCTCCGTGAACAATTCACTCCGTCCGTCTTCCTTGTTGGGTCAGCTCTGTGCCCCTCTGACACATCCCCAGGAAACCTTGAGCATTTTCCCTGGGCAGCCAGCTGGGCTTCTCAGCTGCACCAGACCTGGGAGTGCTGACTCCAGCCTGGGTGTGGCTCCCTTCCCCAGTGCCAGGAGCTTCCTCTGTCTGCATCACCTTGTGTGGGAATTACAGGTCACACACCTCCTAACCAGTGCCTGGGCCTTACTTCAACTTATCCCGTGTTCTATGTAAGTTTTCTTAGTGATTGGCTCATGTAGGTATTCCAGGGCAAGAAGTGTCTATTTAAGAGGGGGTCAGTTCAATTAATCACTCTGCTGACCTATCATAGTTTGGGTGTTCAGTGCTGGAGGGAAAAGGAGAGCAGTAGATTGGGGTGTGATCTTTCTCCCGCCATTTATTCAGAGAACACCCAGCAATGCTGTGAAATACTGCGACGACGGTCATGAGGAGTACAAAGAATAGAGAGTCCTCGTTGTATTGACATAGTTAGGAATGCACTGGCCATTTGCTTCCCAACTTTTCTTTTGCTTTAAAGTCTTCCAGAGACTAAGGAAAACTTCGCTGCTTGAACTCTACCCAGGGCCCCACCTGTCGGCATGTGGGGTGGACTCGCGTTGTTGTGGACAACCCCAGAGCCCTGAGGCATAGTTTTGAACAACAGTGCAGTAGAGGAAACATTGCCGCGATTCAGAACTGAGATTTCTTCTCCTTTATAGCTCTGTGCTCAGCCTAGGGCCTGGCCCAAAAGGGGTGCGAGTAAATATTGTGTTTGTAGGAATCTCCAAAGCGAAGGTGAACAGGAAGTGCCTACGGGGCTCTTACTCATAGTGAGTGAGGGGCACATGTTCATCAGTAACTAAACAGGAGTGAGGCAGCCAGAGGGCAATCGCATGCCATGTCTGGAAGACACTGTGGGGCGGGAGGTGCCAGTGCGCCCTGTGGCCAATTGCTGATGGCCTACTTCCTCTTTGAAGGTCATGGCAGCAACCATTGTGGTCATCGATGCAAGGAAAAATAACGATGGAACAATAATGATAATTTTATTTATTGGCCTCTACTGGCTGCCAATCAGTTCACATGGGTTTTCACTCATCTCCACTACATCAAGGTAGTATGGGAGGCGACCTCTGTGATGGCCCTGGGATCACTGCCTCCTGGAGTTCATGTGTTCATAGTCCTCCCCCACATGCCTGTGGAGTTGCTCTGTGTGGACAACAGCATACAGCATAGTGATAGCACGTTGTTTTCAAGGCTACGCTATAAATGCCCGTGGCTTCCACCTTGCTGTCTTCGATCACTTCCTCTGGGGGAAGCCAGTTGTTTGGTCATGAAGACCTTCATGTGGCCAGTGGAGAGAGGCCCACAAGGCAAGGAACTGAGGCCTCCTGCCCACAGCCGGTGAGGGTGCCATCCAGGAGGCGGGTCTTCCAGTTCCCGAGAGCCCTCAGCTGACTCCTGCCTGGTCCTGAACCAGAACTTCCCAGCTAAGCTACTCACAGATTCCCACCCCTATGACATGTGTGATATGATGAACGTGTGCGGTTTTAAACTGCTACATTGTGAATAGTTTGCTCAGCAGCAATAAATAACAAATACAGTAGATACTATTATTATTATTATTTACCTAACTTTAGGGGTGATGAACACGCTCACAAAAACTGATTTGCCTGAGGTTGTGTTTTCACACACCTGAGCTGCCAGAGTCTCCTTGGCCTCCCAGCTCACTCTGGGTTCTGCATCGTATATATGTCCGAGGTGACAGGTTATGGTAGAGGAGGAAAAGCTTATGTGTGTTCATTTAATCAGGGCGATGAGATGCATCTAAAAAGACCAGAGGGCAGGTCATCATGTAACAGGACCCCCAGACAGTTGAAAAACAAAACCACACACTCAGTTTTGATCTGAATCCACATCCTTTGGATCGAATATCCAGCCACGCATCTCTTTAAAATGACATCAGGCAAAAAAGAATTCAAAAGCTGTCTGCCCCAGTGAGCCCGTACCTCTATCCGTGTGTAATAAAGCCAATATCACATTTATTTTAACTTGGATGGAATTTCTGTCCAGGTTTGTTGCTGTGTTTGCTTGCAGTAACCAAGGATTTCAAATCAATGATGCAAACTTTCCTGTTACTCCCCTCATTTTAAAAAATGTGTGTATATGGCAAAGCAATTAAGTCATTTTGTTTCAGATTCTGCTTTTACTTCTTTGCCCTCAAACATTTTTGCAACATTCGTTCATTTGAGCTAAAAAGAAACCTCACTTGAATCACCCTTTTAATAAAATGGTCACTACTGACCATCTGTTGTGCTTTATCTGTACTGTGGGAGTCAAGGTAACATGTAATCAGCATGAGCCGGACGCAATTTCCCTTCCTCCTCCCCAGTAGTCTGGGCTCAGCTGGAGGCCACTGTACCATGGCAACTTCCATTTCAGTGACATTATTTCTAATAAATGCCGACCTGAGGGTTTATGGGGTGTTTCTGGCTGGAGCTCAGCGTAAGCAGCAGGCGCTGGGTGCAGGGCTACTTCCTGTCTCCTCTACCCAGTGCTTTCTGCTTCACCATGAAAGATCACAAGAGTATTTGATGTCGGTTCTTGGAACAGAAACCGGCTAATTAAAATCACTGAGTGAGTATTTGAACAAATTGAAGGCAATGCGCACATCATTGTCAGTGTGCTGGTGTCAGTATCAAAAAGGCACAAAGAAAGCACTGAGAGGAACAGAGACCTGGAAGGGCCAAGAAGAGTTGGGAAGACAAAAAGACAGCCATGATTCATTTCTTCCTTCTAGCCAAATGCCCCTGACTCTTCTACCAGCAAATCCCTCAACATGAAGGACTAACTGTGTGTGTGTTTGGGGGGTGGGGTGGGGTGGGGGGGAATGACCATTTGGTTCTAGCTCTTTCTCTTTTCCCACCACAAGGAAGGCCAATAGAGAAGGGACAGAAGGAAAGCAGGGCTTCTGAATAAGCTTTGACTATGCACTTATCATTACTAATCAAGACCCTTTAACATTGTCCCAAAATGGATGTACTGACGATGTTTGAGATGGAAGAACAGTCAATAAATTTTGTCTTTTTGAGAGATTCTTGTTTGGAGCTTTGGCCTCTACAATGAAGTGACTGTGGCATGCTATCCAGTCTGGAATAATCCAGGAGAAACCAGCACTGACTACTCCTGAGGTCATGGAGATAAGTGCAGTTTGCTCTCTGTTGTCCATGTCACTCAACTAAAAAATGTTTATTAAGTACCTGTAGGGGGGAGCAGGGAGAGCTCTGCAGGTTAAGCGCTAGCTTTGCAGCTCCAGGGACCGAGAATTGAATCCCAGCCCCAGCCAGTGAAGACCCATATGCTGGACCGAGATGTGCTTCCCATGCGGGAGGCCCCCAATTTGGTTTTCACCCCCCCCCCCCATTCAGCTCCTGGCTCAAGGGAGTGTGCTTCCCATACAGGAGACCCCCAGCCCAGTTCCTGCCCTGCGCGGCCCCCGCCCACCTGTCAAAACCTGATGATATACAACTAGAGACTGCTCTGGGCCCTCTCTCTCCTCTCTCTCTCTCTCTGTCTCTGTCAAAAACAATAAAATACATATTTTTTAAAAAAGTACCTGTGGAATTTACAAAAATCTTCTAGATGCAGGGTATGGGACTACTGGAAGTTTTTATGTCAAAACATATACTCAGAATATCTTTGCATCAGGGCAGTGAAGTTAGCATTTATCTCCTTTGGCTGGGACACTAAACAAGCCTGGCAAGGGCTTCATGGGCACAACTTTTGTGACATTCATAAGCAACAAAATAGTGACTTTCTGTTGAGTGCCATAGTCGCTTGTGAGGATCCAAGTCAAAACCTTCCTTATTAAAATGTCCCTATTAAACATGGCCAGGGCCTTAATGGAACTAATCTAAATATGTTTCCTGCCATTTGCAAGATGAATGTATACTGTTTATTTAATTTTCAGTATGCCTAAACATTTTTACATACCCACAGATTGTTATGATTGGCCAGGAAACTCAATGATACATGACTAACGTGTCCAAGTGTTGCCGGTGTGTTTGGAACGGGAGAGTGGCAGAAGCACATGCCCAGTGTCCAAGGAAATAGTGACCGACTCCATCTGAAGATTGGACTACAGAGTGACAGGTGGGTGATGAAGCTCGAAGGTCTAGTTTCTGCGCGAAAGGGAGACTATGACCACAATCACCTGACTATTTCCATTGGGCTGCTTTGCACTTTACGAGTTGCACTCATTTGATGATCTAAAATGGTAACTTTGATTTCCACTTAAAAGAACGTTATTTAAACACACTGAACCTGTATAGTTCAGAGAGCTAAAAAGCTGAAATTGGGGGAATAGACTGTTTACAGCACCAGGAGAAGAAAAAAAAAAAATAAATATATATATATATATATGTGTGATACAATATACCCTTTTATGCTGTATACAGCTGGTTTGAAACATAGGGGTGGGGGAGGGGGGAGTGTTCATCTTTCTCATTTGTGTTATTGTCAGCCTTCCCTCACTACAGGCGCCTTGGCCTCCACCTATAAATACACTCAAGATGCAGCTCATGTTGGGCTGTCTCAGCCAGCACAGCTCCCCTTCTGTTCCCAAGCAATTACTCAGGGACTTCTTCCTGTCCAAAATCTGGGCAACGTTTTTCGTCTTCTCTGTGGCACTTTTGCTTTGTCCCATCCTTAGGTTGACTATACGGACCATTGTAAACGGGACAGAAAACAACAATGCTGTCCCATTTCAAATAGTACGTCTGCTCACCCTGTTCTCACTGGGCTACATTCAAGGTGTCAGTAGGGTGACTGTATGTACTGTTTGAAATAGGACAGTACTATTGTTTTTTTGTCTCACTTAAAATGGTATGTCTGGTGGGCCTCCCCTGTATGAATTGGCTTCCTTGACTAAGGTACCAGATTTTAACATTGGTAAAGTGGGACACCATTGACTGGGGGGGGGGGGGGTTCTTGATTAAAAATTGGGTCTATCTCCTGCCGTTCCCTAGCTTGTCGTGCATTCTTTCCAAAAATCGGGACTTTTTAAAAACGCCACAGGATGCGTGGGACAAATTGTTAAAAATCGGGACTGTCCCGCCAAAAGCAAGACATCTGGTCACCTTTTCTTTGACTCTACTCTGTTCTGCTTCTGACCACAGGTTCCTGAACTTTCCTTCCGAACTCGGCACCCCTCTCTTCGCTGGCATGCCCCCACTTCATAGCATTCTGCTCCTGCTCACAACTACCCTCACTTTACTTGGTCCTGGGTCATGTGTTCATGATCATGACCAGCTATGAACCAGGTATGATGTCTCCCCAATAAAATCTGCATTCTGGATGTCACTTCTGAGTTTCAGCCTGCATATCCAACTCTACCTGGAAGCAGTACAGAAATCTCTAATCAATGTGTTCAAAGTGCAGTTCATGAGAAGGACAGGCACTGTGTCTCGTTCATTATTTTAATCCCCTGCTTCTGGTATATAGTAGGCACTCACGAATGGTTTGCTGGTTGAGTGAGAATCTCAGTCAGAAGGCAGGGTGGGGCAGAAATGTATGAGAACTTAAAGAGTAGGTAAAAGTTCCAAAATGATGCATAGTAGTTGAGTGTTTATCAGAAACCAGAATAAAAGGCCAGGCCTCTCTGAGAAATGCTCCATTGTGAGGCATTGTTTCCTAGCGCCACCTAGTGGATATCCTGAGTCAGCCAGAGTACCTAGTCTTAATTTAAAAATCACAATTCAGTTAAAAATTTACACTATAATATACCTACCAAGCATTTTACATTAATTGCCTCATTTAAATCTTAACCACGAGAATAGGTACTATATTTCTTATTTTATAGGTTATCAAATTAAACCTTAGAAAGTTTAAGAAACTTGACTGAGTTAACACAACTATGCCCCTAATATTAGCATTCACTACTCTGCTGTCGACTTTTGTAACTTGTCTCTCTGTTAGTTGTATTTAGCTGTTATTATTTTAGCTCATCTGTCAAAAAACACAAGTCAATTTATGGGGGCTCCTGGACTATGTAAGAGACATTCTAGTAGTAAAAATTAGTTCTAATAGCAGTACTAATAACAACAAAAACAGAAGCCACATACACATGGGCACTATTCTAGTAGTTCCCATATATTATCTCATTTAATTCCAACAACTAACCTAGGAAGAGATACTCTCATCATCCCTGTTTAACTTTCCCAAGATGCCCAAAGGTCCAATGTAGCTTGACACAGACTCTCCGCTTGATTTCCATGATAACAGAGCCTTAAATGTTAGATCTACATCCCATCCACCCTCTACATTGCCTGTCACAGGTCCTTTCCAAAGGTAGAATTTCAGATACCATTTAGTGAATTACTGATCAGTATTAAGTGATACTGAATGATAAGGGCTTCATGTATCCATCACCCCCAGATAGGCTATTTTCTCTTTATTAAGAACCTTCTGGAGACTAATAGGAGAAGAATATTGCAAGGAATAGAATTGCATGTCTCACCCTCCAAATTCATATGTTGAAACTTTAACCTCCAGTGTGACTGTACTTGGAGATGGGGTCATTAGGAGGTGATTATGGGCTTTATAAGAGAAAGGGAGAGATTGCTGTCTCTCTCTCTGCCGTGTGAGGACCCAGTGGGAATGTGACCCCTGCATGCCAGGAAGAAGACTCTCACTAGAAACCAAGTTATCTGGTACCTTGACTCTCAGGGTTTCAGCCTCCAGAACTGTAAGAAACAAATGTCCGTTGTTTCAGCCACCCAGTCTATGGTTATAGTAGCCCAAGCTGACCAATACAAATGCGGTTAAGAAGAGAGCTATTGACAGCTTTTTCCTCGTGATTTTAAACATGAGATAAACATGCCATTTGGAATTTTTAAAACCACAGTATGATTCCACCTCCCTCACCCACCACCCCGCCTTGTGCACTCATGGTAAGGCGAGACATCTTGCATTTCTACTGAGTTTTATTTTGGTTCAGTAACAAACCTTTCATCATACCCATGCTAATGGCAGATTGTACTCTATCTATAAAAATAGCCATATAGGCTATAATCAACAAGACAAGGGATAACAAGTGCTGGAGAGGCTGTGGACAAAAAGGAACCCTCATACACTGCTGGTGGGAATGTAAACTGGTACAACCACTATAGAAGGCTGTATGGAGATTCCTCAAAAAATTACGAATGGAATTACCATATGACCCAGCCATCCCTCTACTGGGCATCTACCCAAAAAACTTGAAAACCTTGATCTTTAAAGATGTTTGTACCCGCATGTTCATCGCAGCACTGTTCACAGTGGCCAGAACATGGAAACAACCAAAATGCCCTTCGATAGA
>PVKE010035205.1:0-16998 GCA_004027555.1 Craseonycteris thonglongyai | reverse complement strand
ATTGGGGCATGGCTCCTATGCGGGAGGTCCCCCGCCCAATTCCTGCCCTGCGTGGCCCCCCATCCACCTGTGTGCAATGAAACTATGTCAAAAATTGATGACGTACAACTATGGAGACTGCTCTGAGCTCTCACCCTTCTCTCTCTCTCTCTCTCTCTCTCTCTCTCTCTCTCTCTCTCTCTCTGTCAAAACAATAAAATAAATCTTTAAAAAAAAAAAAGACTAGGGGTGCTGGGATGGCTCACTGGGTTGAGTGATTGTGTTGCAACCCTGAGGTCTGAGGATTGAATCCCAGCCCTGGCCCGTGTGGACCCATATGCTGAATAGGTGTGCCCACAGTTTGGTTCTTGCCAGGGCATGCTTCCCATCTAGGAGGCCCCCAGCTCATGAGGGCATGTCTCCCAAGTGGGAGGCCCCTGGCCTGGTTCCTGCCCTGTGCAGTCCCACACCCACCTGTGGAGTGAAACTCTCTTGAAAACTAATGACTTTCAACTATGGAGACTGTTCTAGGACTCTCTCTCTCTCTCTCTCTCTCTCTCTCTCTCTCTCTCTCTCTCTGTCAAAACAAAAACAAACAAACAAACAAACAAAATTCTTAAATAACCATTGAGTATCCTGTGTAAAAATTTATATATTGAATATATATATATATATATATATTCAAATGTCAAAGATTACAATTATAGAGACTATGCTCTCTGACTACAAAGGAACTGAGCTAGAAATAATAACAGAAAGGTAACTAGACAATTCAAAAAAATGCATGAAAATTACACATCATACTTCTAAATAACTCTTGGCCAAATAAGAAATCTGAATAAAGTTAGAAAAATTCTAAACTGGATGCTAATTAAAATATACATTTCAAAGTAATGGGACTCAGCTAAGTAGTGTCTAGAAGAAAATTTGTAGACTTAAATTAATATTTAAGAATTAAGGGAAAGCTAGGATGGCTCAGTGGGTTAAGCGCTCGCTTTGAAGCCCCGGGGACCGAGGATTGAATCCTGACCCCGGCCCATGCGGACCCACATGCTGAACTGCGGAGTGTCCCCAGTTCAGTTCTTGCCAGGGCCTATGTGGGAGGCTCCCGGCCCAGTTCCTGCCCTGTGCAGCCCTGTGCCCACCTGTGGAGTGAAACTATATGGAAAACTAATGTCAACTATGGAGATTGCTCTGGGCCCTCCCCTTCTCTCTGTATCTCTCTATCTCTGTTTCTCTCTGTCAAAAATCAATAAAATAAATCTTAAAAAAGAATTAAAATAATTGACAAAACTCAATTACTTATGCATCCATCTAAAGAAGCTAAAAGAAAATTAGCAAATTAAATATAAAGAAAATAGGAAGGAAACAATATAGATAAGATCAGAAATCAAAGACTAGGAAACAAATGTACAATAGAGATAATTCAACAAAGCAAAATGTTCATTATTTGAATTTTTAAATAAAATTAAACTTTAGCTAGGTTTAACAATAAAAAGGGTCAAAAGTGCAAGCATAGGCATAAAAAAGGGCAAAAATGCTAGAGACAATAAAAAGATAATAGGTAAATGAAATAGTTTATGTCAACACATTTGAATATTTAGCACCTTTGTAAAAAATCAATTTACCATATATCTGAGGGTCGGTTTCTGGATTCTTTTATTTTGTTCCATTGATTTATGCCTATTCTTACTGCATCATCTTGATTACTATAGTTTTATAGTAAGTCTTGAAACCATATTGTTTAAACCCTCCAAATTTGTTCTTCTTGTTTTAAAATTACTTTTTCCTATAGCATTTATCAATAAATATTTCTTGAATTAACAACATTTTAACAGTACTTTGACTACTCTAGGCCACATTTTAAACTTATCTTTGTATTGAACTCATCAATCTCTACAAAAATAACCCCACTAGAATGATGATTGGGATTGTGTTGCATCTACGAGTATAAATTAATCTGGGGGAATTTAGATTTTTAACAATATTGAGTGTTTTAATCCATGAGTATGCTGTATTTCACCATTTATTTAAGACTTTAATTTCAGCAATGTTCTGTACTTTTCAGTGAGGAGGTATTGCACATCATTTGTCAAATTTATTCTAGGTATTTAATGTTTAGTAGTAATATTGTAAATTGAATCTTTTTTTTGCAATGTCCAACGGTTTGCTACTAACATATAAAAACATATTGGCATTTATACATTGACCTTATACCTTATGACCTTGCTAAGTTTATTCATTATTTCTAGCAGTTGGTTTTTTTTTTTTAACATTTTATAAGTAAATAATACATCATTGGCAAATATAGAAAGCATACCCTTTTCTGATCATTATGCTTTATATATTTTTTTCTTATTGCAGTGACTAAAACCTCCATTACAATATTGAATAAAAGAAATTAAAAACGATGTCTGGGGGAAGCCGGGATGGCTCAGTGGGTTAAGCGCTCACTTTGCAGCCCCAGGGACTGAGGATCGAATCCCGACCCCGGCCCATGCGGACCCACATGCTGAACTGGGGAGTGCCCCCAGTTCAGTTCTCACCGGGGCGAGACCTGGGCCCAGTTCCTGCCCTGTGCAGCCCCGCCCACCTGTGGAATGAAACTATGTGGAAAAACCGATGATGTGCAACTACGGAGACTGTTCTGGGCCTTCCCCCTTCTCTCTGTCTCTGTCTCTGTATCTCTCTCTCTCTCTCTCTCTCTCTCTCTCTCTCTCTGTCAAAAACAATAAAAATAAATCTTTAAAAAAAACACCAAAAAAACCAAAAGGGTGTCTGTTAGTTCGTCCTGACTTTAGGAAAATATTCAATATTTCATCATTGATTATGTTCAGATATTAACTGAATGATGAATTGGTATTCAAATTTGTCTAATATTTTTGTCTGCATATATTGAAAAGAAGTTAGTTTTATTTTCTATTTAGTTAATGTGATGAATTATACTGATTGATTTTCAAATGTTATTCAAATTTGCATTCCAGGGTAAAAATTGATATGATATATTATCCTTTTTATATATTGTTGAATTTGATTTACTAATATTTTTGGCATCTGTGTTTATGAAGGATATCAGTACATAGTAATTTTATTTTTATAGTGTATTTGTTATGTTATAAACTAATATAACATTGGACACATTTAAAAAATAATAATTGTTCTTTCCGTCTCTATTTCTAGAAGAGTTTATGTAAGACTGGTGTAATATTTATGTAGTATTTTTTTCTCAAATATGTGAGGATTCATCATTGAAACTGGAGTTTTCTTCATAGAAATATTTTTTATTTAACATCATTTAATTTAATAAATATAGGTTTATTCATATGTTGTTTTATCTTTGTTAATTTTGGCAAGTTATGTTTTTCTAGAAACTTCTCCATTATATCTAATTTTTAAAATTTATTGGCACAAGTTTTTTTAAGATTTATTTTATTATTTTTGAGGAAAGATGAGAGAGAGGGGGTGGGGGTGGGGGAGGGCCCAGAGCAGTCTTCATAGATGTACATCCTTAGTTATGACATAGATTCATTCCACACGGGTGGATGTGGGGCTGTTCAGGGCAGGAACTCAACTGGGGGCCTCCTGCATGGGAGGTGGAAACCTTTGCTGCCATCCCAGCAGTTACCAGTTGTGCCACATTTTAGTATATGGTTTTACATGAACCGGGGCTGGGATTCATTCCCTGAACCTCGAAGTTTCAAGGCAAGTGCTCAACCTGTTGAGCTATCCTGGCATCCTGCCACAAGTTTTAATAGTATATCTTCTTATTATACAGTAGACTCCCTGTTAACCAGAACTCAAGCAACCAGCACTCTCAAGCAACCTGTAAAATAAAAAAAATAAAAAATACTACATTTATCTGACATGGGTGAAGTTAACTGAAAGTACTCTATTAATTTCTGTAAGATCTGTGGCTATAACTCCTGTATCATTCCTGTTCTTAGTAATATTTTTTTCTTGATTAGTTTTCTAAGGTTTGACTAGAGAATAATATAAAAGTCAGCTTTTACATGTGTCAATTTTTTTCTATTGTTTAGTGTTTTCTATTACCTTGACTTCTGCTCTTAGGATTATTTCATGCACTCCACAACTCAGGTTTTATTTTGCTCTTCATTTTTTTAAGCTTACTAAGGTGCAATCTTAGATCATTCATCTTAGACCTTTCCCCTATTTGATTAAGAATTTAAGATTTCCAGTCAAGGCGGAGTAGGTCAACATTATTCTTGCATCCTCTCACAACCACATCCAAATTATAACTAAACTACAAAACAACTATCATTGAGAATCCCCTGAAGTCTAGTTAAACTGAAGTCCAACGACAGGAAATACATGAGATGCAACTTCAAACTGGAACTTGCAGAGTATGGAAAGACATGTACAATGACACATTAGATGGCAGTATAGAGAAAAGGAGTATAGAATTGCCTGATTCTATGGGACCTATTGTTCGGTTACAAGAGAAACTTTATGTGCCTATGAAAGAATACCCAGATTTTAATTTTGTTGGGAGAATCTTTGGACTTAGAGGACTTACAGCTAAACAGCTTGAAGCAGGAATAGGATGTTAAATAATGGTAGGACGTAAAGGCTCAATGAAGGGTAATGAGAAGGAGGAGCAAAATAGAGGCAAGTCCAATTGGGAGCAATTCAACAAAGATTTTCATGTACTGATCACCATGGAAGACATTCAAAATAGAGTGGAGATCAAACTGAAGAGAGCTGTGGAGGAAGTAAAGGAATTACTGGTACCAGCAGCAGAGGGAGAAGACAGCCTGAAGAAGGTGCAGCTGATGGAGCTCGCGATTCTGAACAACACTGACAGAGATGCCAACATTAAATCACTAGCCCTTGCCTTTTCTCTTGCAACAACAGCCCAGGCTGCTCCAAGGATTATTACTGGGCCTGTGCTTGTTCTACCACCAGCTGCTCTGCATAACCCTACACTGCTGGCCCTACCATAATGCCCTTGATCAATCAAATACAGATGGCAGTCATGCAAACAGAACTCCTCACCCAACTGCTGCAATAGTTCCCCAGGGACAAAAGCTGGTTTAATCTACACACCTTATAAATACCCCTACATGTTGCCACCAACAACATCAATCCTGCAGTATCCTATCAAACGTAGTGGTGTCTTAAGTGTGGTGTCTACTAAAGTTTGAAGTCATGATATCGTGACTTCATGAACATGAAGTCATGTTTATCCTTTCCAAAGGATTGTGACTGCAGACTGAGCTGCATTTCTGACCTCTGAACTCTTACCCAATGATGATGTGGACCATGCCTGCCTGCTGATCACTTAATTGGTAATCACCTTTGCTTGCCTGTTTTCACATCAGTGAGCTAAGGCACTTGTCCATTCATCTCATCATCTAACCAAGCAAAAGAAAAGAAATTGTCCTCCAACTCAGCTTTTGTTTTTTTGTTCTTTTTTCCTATTTGGGCAAAAATGGTTCAGAAACTACACTGAATAGTAGTAAAGCAATAAGTCCTGAGTCATCCCACAACACTGATTATCTTTTAATGTCTCACCTTAAGTAAATGTAAAGAAGGCCTCACTTCAGAAAGGGGGATAGATGGCTCTTCACTACTCAGTGACAGAGGCGGTTATTATGAGAGACTTCTAGGAATCTTTTCTTCTCATAGCGACCCAAACCTCTCTGAATATACTGTGTTACAATGCATCATCATGCAAGACATTTGGGCAGGGATGTCATTGGTGAAGTGATTTCAAAACATATTCAAAATTCAATATGCTGTTCAGTTATGACAGTGCCCTCAAAGGGAAGAAGTTACAGCCTTTTTATTTTGCCTGCCAAAATTTGAAGAATTAGAAGTACACCATGAGAGAAAAACTTTACGAGAAATTTTGAAAATGAATGCAAAGATCAAAACCGCAACACTACTTTTAAGAAAAAATAAATCTGAGTTTAAATCACTGAAATTTTATTTTACACCTTCTTTAAATATTACCTAGCAAACTGTACAAATATTTTTTTAAACCTCTCTGTATAGAGTGATTTATTAAGGATTTAAAAGCCATGCTTATATTTTTGCTGTATACATGCAATGAAATTGTAGATTAAAATATAGTGCATTGAAACAAATGACCAAAAAGTAGATACTTTTACTATACCGGGGTGCTGATGCAGAATGTAATTTTATACTTTCAAGTGTTACCAAAAACAAACAAAGAAACCCTTTATTTCATTAAATTTTTTTTTCCTGTTGGTTGTCAAAGAAAAAAAAAAGAATTTAAAGCTATAAATTTTTCTCTGGGCACTGTCTTAATTGCATCTCCTCCAAATAAATACCTTGTATTTTCCTTATCATTGTTTGATATATTTTCCATTTTCCCTGGTTATTCTTTAATCTAACGCACAGATTTTATCAAAGTTGGCTGTCTAACTTCTACTCATAAATATTTGAGAGTTTCCAAGTTTTGTGGACTGAATGTGTCCTGCCAAAATTCCTATGTTGAAGCCCTAACACCCACTGAGTATAACCCCATTTAAAGATGAGGCCTCTAGGGAAGTAATAAGGTTAAATAAAGTACTAAGGATGAGGCCCTGACCCAACAGATTAGTGTCCTTACAAAAAGATACACCAGAGAGCTCTCTCTCATATTCTCTCACTCTTACTCTCCTCATATACCCACTGAAGAAAGACCATGTGAGGGAATAGCAGGAAGGTGGCCACCTACAAGCCAGGACGAAAGCACTCACCAGAAAGCAAAAGAGCTGGCACCTTGATGTTAAACTTTATCCTGCGAGAAAATTTCTGTTGTTTAATCCAGCTACTCTGTGGTATTTTGTTGTAGCAGCCAGAGTAGCCTAATACACCAAGATATCTTGTTTGTGATTTCCATTTTCATTCTGTTGTAGTCAGATAACGTGAGCATGTTTTTTTATTAGATTTTTTTTAATGAGTCATCATCTTTGAATCAACATGAATTTGAATCAACAAGAAATGTGAATGATACAATTGGAGAGAACAACTCTGCAGCTGTTAGGTGTAGTGTTTTGTCACTATCAGGTAAGGGAGCTGATAGTTTAGTTCACATCAGCTATGCTGACAAATGAAGTTTTCTAATATTTTTAGGTAGTGGCAACTGGTATTTGATGTTAGTCCAGCGACTTCATTTCAATATATATAAAAACTCACTTAAGTAGTTTCATATTGACTGGTGATTCTTTGGTTTACATTTTAGATTGAATCCAAATCACACATATTAGAAAACTGGATCCTCTCTCACATCTCATGTTTGAGCCCTTTTTCTCCTCCTAGACAAGCATTTAGAAATTAATGTGCTACCCTTGCTCTCTGCTGATGGGAAGTAGTGACACTGAGATATAGGTTTTGGCTGATACCAGCTTAAACATGTGAATATAGGCAATACACAATTTTAAAACATAGAAAGAAGTAATGCTGTTACAGTAAAATGACAGGAGTTAGGGTTCTTATTTTGGGGCAAAGCACTTTCACAGCACTTCTTCTTATCTATTTTAAGGGTCAACATTGACTGTCCCTGGGTAGAAAATTGAGACAATTGTTTGGATAAGTTCATTCTTTCTTCATTCACTTTCCTACTGGTCCCACGATTTCCAAAAGGAAGCAAACAAAGAACAACCAATTTAGTCATAGTTATTTGGATAGTTAAAACCAAAGGGGGCTTATTTGGTTTGAATTATATGGTTTTCTTTTTCCAGTTAATCATTCTACCTTGCCTATGTATAGAGACTGTCTTAAGGTTGCTGACATGGAAAAGCAAATGAGTACATGTTCCAGAGGGTTAGATGACTCAGCTCACTCATTTAAACTCACTCTGGATTTTAGTTGAACTTACATTTTTTTTAAGATTTATTTTTATTGTTTTTGACAGAGAGAGAGAGAGAGAGACAGCAACAGAGAGAGACAGAGAGAAGGGGTGGGCCCAGAGCAGTCTCCATAGTTGCATGTCATTAGTTTTTGATATAGTTTTGTTCCACACGTGGGCGTGGGGCAGCACATGCCACCACTAGCTGGGGGACTCCCACATGGGAAGCTCGCCCCAGTGAGAACTGAACTGGAGGGCACACCACGGTTCAGCGTATGGGTCTGCACAGGTCGGGGCCAGGATTCAATCCTTGGACTCTGGGGCTGCAAATGAACTCTCAACCTACTGAACCATCTCGACAAATGTAATTGAACTTACATTTACTGTTGTATTTATAAAAACACCAAAAGGTACAAAGAAGAGAATAGTATCTGTGATCAAATGTTGTCTCTGGGTATTTATTTATGTTTGCTTGCAGGTTATGATTTACATATTAAGCAATGCTTTAGAGATTATCAGAAGACAGAATCCCTGATACAGTCTTCCTCTTTCAAATATTAATCTACACATACCTACATTCTCTCATTTGTTAAAATGAAATTCTTTCATTTTAAATTCACAACAACTCTAAGAAGTGTGCCTTATTATTATCTTCACAACTGGGGAAACCAAGGCACAGAGAAATTAATTAACTCATCCACAAAATCCAAGGCAGTATGTGGTAAAGTTAGAATTTAAATTCTGACAGGCTCTGACTCCATACTTTATTATATGCTATACCCTTTCAGTTGCCATGACTCTTATAATGTCATGACTTATATTTTGATTTTCTCTTCTATAAATACTTCCTAAATGGGTCTGAATCAAATTTTTAATACTGTATTTGAGAAATAATATAATTGACATTTTCTGAGAAAGACTACAAGGTATAAAGAATATTAATTTGAAAATAGTACTCAACATTTCTGCTTTAGTTTGAAGAGATCACTAGCACAAGCCCTAAAATGATATAAACATAAATGTTTATTAGAATAAACCAGAAAAAATTTATAAAATGCATCCTGGACCTGCCGTTTAGGTTTTTGAACAATTGAATCAATCACCTGGTCAAATTTCCCTCTGGACAGTATTATGCACCACAAAGGTAATTCTGATCTTCCAAACTACACAGTCAGCCAGAATGTGAAATATGGGATGTAATTTTTGTATTAGTGACTGCAAAACTAAAATGCAGAGGTACCCACTAAATTCATTGGCCTTACAAAAACATTTGATGCCCTGAATTTGGCTGTCATTAAACAGGTTTGGGACCTAAAAATTTCAGGAATATTTTAAAGGTTTTACAGTGTTATATTTGGTCCCACAAAATGTTAAAAAACGTTTTAAAATTTAGAACAGTCCTGAAATACAAAGTCATGTTTTGGTTTTTTTTACCACCATCAGAATCTGTAGGCTTCCCTATTCTTCAGCACAAATGGATTGAAGTGTGAGCGTACACAATTCTCCTTTCATCCATGTGAGCACCCTTCTGGAAAGGAAAGGCGACTCTTTCTCTGCACCGTCTCATTGCATGCATCTGTGCATAATCTCAACTGCTCTGCTGAACGCTGCAACCGCTCTTTGCCGTGACACTGCCAGTCCTCCCTTCTCCCTCTAGGTATTTTAGCTCTGCCCTCCTATCATATATTTCCCTCCTTCTCCTCATCCTACATGCATTTATCGGCTCTGTCCTGTCACCCACACTCTCGTTCCTCATTCAGAGCAATGCGTTCGTGAGTAATACTTCATATGGGCATTCTACCCACACCCAGGTTGTGACATGCATGAGTTGTGATTTTCATCCTACTTCTGAACATCAGAGAGTCCTACTTGAGATGATGCTCTGAAAATTGATAACAGGTTTTCTACCAGAAAATTGTAGGGCAAGTTGAGCTCAAAGTATTTTAAGAGAATATTGTTGAAATTTCATTTTCTGAAAAGCCTGAGAGGCTACGTTTCTGGCTCTGCAAGTTATTCATATCCTCTAATTATGTCCTTAAGGTCATAACATGGAATATGTTATCCCACTTGTGCTTGGAAATATACATTAGAAATATGAATGAGATCAAGCACAACTTTGCAGTCAGTTTAGAGTTGTGAGGAACATGGTTCCACAGAAGAGCTCGGTCTGTATCAAATTGGACCAACTAAAGTACTCAAATAGATTGCAGAGTTATACAACGTGTTCTAAGTTTTTATCGAATTCTGGGTTCACATTGACCAAAGGGCAACAAGGGACATAAATCTAATATGCAAATAGAAGTTAAAGCTACAGTATTCCAGCCAAGTGGTAGTCTAGCCTCTGCTTGGTTACCTCTGATGATAAAGTACCAGAGCCAAGATGTAATCTACTTCTTAGGTTGAGCCAAATCATGTCTCCTCATGGCCTCAGGCTTTTGTCTTCATTTTGCTTTCCACAGGAACATATAATAAGACTGCTACCTCATTTTATGTATTTGAAGTGAGCTCACTAGCTATTGTGTGCCTTTATAATCTGCTCTTCTCTGGGCTAAAAATACACACCCTCTTTAGCAGTTCCGTTTTTATATGGTTTTAAGTTCCCTCTCTATTTTTCCCTCACTTCTCTGAGAATACTTTTATTTGTCTGTGTTCCTCTAAAAATGCAGTGTTTAGAACTGAACACTGTGTTCCAGACATGATCTGACCAGTACAAAGTACAATACGACTATTATCTTTCATCATCTGGAGAGTATACTTTTTTTTAAAGGTCACTTAACAAATCGAAATTAATAACAAAACAAAACACATTTTACATTGACTGCCAGGTATGTATTATAGCAGGTACTTCAAAACTATATCTGGCTGTTGTTCAATGAAAAGCCAATGTGTGTGTGTGTGTGTGTGTGTGTGTGTGTGTGTGTTTACAATTGGCAGAATATACAATTAACGGTTTATGGAATATTTAATTTTGTACCCATATTCTCAGCATATTTGATATTTATGCTTAAAATATCAAATATGGATATTCTATTCTTTTAAGGAATAGTTGCATTAGCACTAGTAGCCACTTTCACTTAACTCAATTTTAAAGCAATCTATCAGTGGCTCAGAAGTGATTTTTGCCTGAAAGAATTCCACCACATAGGACTTACTCAGAGCATGAACATATATGGATCTTGGCCAGCTATTGTTGTATGGGGGCAGCATTTATTGATATCAAGGTCTTCTTCAAGGGAACAAAGCGGGCTGCTATTTGTAGTAGCATCCCAAGCAGGCAACTGTCAATACCTATTTTCTAATGCAGATAGGAATCACATATTTATTTTTTGAGCAGAGGAAATGTTTTGGTGAAACAAACAAATGTTTCCTGTGGTAATGATAGTGGTCAAGTAAAAAACTGACTATATCAAAATACTCTTGGGCCGAGATTAAACAGAGTTAGGAATCACCATTTTGTCCAAACAGGTGACTGCTGGGAACAGAATATAAAAATTATTTGTTTACTGTCATGTCTCCAGCAGTTGATACAATGCTTGGCAAAGAGCAAATCCTCAAAAAACTTGGACAGTAAATCAAGAAGGGTGGAATGGAGGAAAAGCTGGAGGGAACACCTTTCAGGATTATTTTAAAATAAAGAACACCAGGTTAAATACCTAAATATTGGTGTAGGATGTGATCTCTGAAATCAGTGTCCAACCTCCTTCTTTTAGTAACTGGAGACAGTAATTTTCTATATACAAGATGCCTACCATGTATAAGATGAGCCCTACTTTTCTAAGCCAGCATTAAGAATTGACTATATGCATTATTCCCATGTATAAAACAACCTCCACTTGTTTTGTCAAACAATTTTAGACAAAAGTATCATCTTATACACAGAAAAATATGGTAAGTAACTTGGCCAGGGTTACAATATCGCAGTCTAGTTAGTTACCACACCATTCCTAGATGTTAACACTTAATTCTGAGTTGCTTATGTAATATTTAGTGGAGCTGCAGAAGAAATTATCAATAGAAGTTTCTGGGATCTCTGTCACTCTGGCCCCAGGCCAGTTACCTTAGCATGTCGGGATCAGAGTAAGCTTGAAAAGAGGTCTTAACCACAGACCTGGAAGAAATTCTTGGATTTAAATAAGTGATGAAAAGCAAGGCATGGTGCAGTAATTTGATCCTGAGGACCAGACTGAGACTGAGCAATTGACATATGCTGTTATTTCTTTACTGTCAGTGGCCTGCATTTCTCTCCACACACACACACACACACACACACACACACACACACACACACACCATGACCCCTTCTTTGTAATAATCTGGGTTAGAATGAAGTAGATCAACCTCAGAGATAGGAGTTAGCACTCTCGGAGATGACAGTTTGCCAGTAGAAATCGGAGGCCGTGGCAATGCAGACAAAAGCATGCTTCTCTCAACATCAGGGTTGGAGGATGTTATTAATAATAAATATTATCTTGGGAATACAGAAAAGAAGTTCTGCAGTTAATCTTTGGAAAATGTTCTGTTAAACAGGTTTCTTTACTGCAAGACTTTACAGGGCTTTTAATATACTAATCTGAGTTTTGAATCTCCAAAAGGTAAATTGGTTCCCAGACTTTGCCAAATTTATTTGACCATTGTTAAGTTAATTAAACAAGGTGGCCACTAGACAGGTAGCACTAAGGCCATGAGAAGCTACTTGGCAAACCAAATCTAAACTTGTAAATGTCTCAAAGTTAAGAAATCAAAACCTAAGGACAACCAATAATAAACTGCCACTTAGGCTTTACATTATAGCCAATCAAATAATTTCCTTTCTTTGTTTCTACACTTTATATAAGTCTTTCTATTGGCTCCTGTTGGCTGAGCTCTTCAACCAGTTCTGAAGCTGCCCTGTGCTTATCAATTCTTGCTCAAATAAACTCTTCACATTTTCAGTATACTTCGGTTATCTTTTTAATACTGTAAAGCTCCAACATTTTCTTAAGATTTAAAGGACGTTTTTCCAAGGAGTACACTTCGGGGACAATGTTTTTCAAACTCGTTTTTACTGTGACTTTAGTTAGAAATACGCTTGTATTTATTTCATATCAGAAACCAGTACACACATACTTGTAAGTGTAAAACCAAAACAAATGTTTCATAAAACAATGCTTACCTGTTCTAGGGGATGCAGGGAGAGCTCAGTAGGCTGAGCACTTGCTAGCAACCGTGAGGTCGGGAGAGCAAATCCCAGCCCTGCTGGTGCAAACCCATATGCTGAACTGTGGTGCAAGGTTCTCCCATTTCATGCGGGAGGCCCCCAGTTGTGCTCCTGCCCCACTTGGCCCCTCATCCACTTGTGTGGAATGAAACCATGTCACAACTAATGATGTACAACTATGAAGACTGCACTGGACCCTCCCTCCTTCTTTCTTTCTTTTTTCCACCTTTTCTCAAACAATAAAATAAATCTTAAACAACAACAACTTACCTTTTCTACATGTGTTGCATGTATTTTCCAGTCTACTTTTCTTTCTTTCTAATGAATGTTAGATTTTTAAACTCACTATATTAATTTTACAATTTATCCATAGGTCATGGTTAAAAAACACTGCTTAGCCAATATAGGAGTGTGATTTAGCAATTTCTCCTCTGTATCTCTTCAATCTTCCTTTTACCTATGAGTTCTGCAATATTATTGACTGAACCTAAAATCTACCTAGCATGAATTCAAACAATAGAGTGGGCTTAAATAATCATTGACTAAAAGAAAATAAAGAAAATAACCCTCAGTATACCTTGAAGGAACCATAACAGAGAAGGTCTGGAAACAGAGTGACCACAGTAATCAAAGAGATCTCAGTATCTTTGCAAGGCACCTTTTGACCCATGAAATGAAAGGCACTACAACTACATTATATTCTAATATAGTGATTATGCTGTTAACAAGAATGAGGTATTAATTTGCAGCAATCTGTAAGAGCTATTGTTCAATAAATGAAGGAAGATCTGTAAGGTTGCATACAGTGTGCTCCCATTTGTGTACAAAAGGGAGGGTTCTTTATATATTTATATACTTGGTATGCATAGGATATCTCTGGAGTATAAATTGGCCACAGTGCCGTGTGTCACTGGTTGGGGTTACTGTGAGAGAGACATTTATTTTTCACTGTGTATTCTTCTATCGTATTTTAATTTTTTACTATAAACGTATATTATTTTTCAAAAATAATAATATACTACTAGATGGATACATAAGCGTATTTTATGAGAGGTGGGACGATCTGAAAAACCAAGAGACTTCCAGCATTTGGTTTTGTAAGTCATTATAAGTGATGAAATCTGCAAGAAATAAAAGGAAAACTCTAGGTTGAAATCTTGAAGAAGTATGGATATGCTATAGTGATGGTTAGACATTCTGTTTCTTTCATTGAACTTGACCTTATTAGCTAGAACCATCTTTGCCTGGGGTGTGCATTTTCTAGTCTACATTTTCTTCAATATATGGCTTTTAAAAACTACAGGAAGAGGGGTCCAAATACGTTGTCTCAGAATGATGCAGGTTTTCCATTTTACCTGAAACAGAGCAGAAGTGCCAGGGGCAAAGTACATAAAGGAGAAACTGAACTGGGGGAATGCCCTAGAGGGGAGGGGCTCCAAAAGCAGAATGCAAAAGGGAAGCAAGCCATCACTACTTGGGTAATTCAAGAGGGATAACAGCATTGCTTTTCAAATTTTAATACAAAAAAAAAAAATTTTTTTTTTTAATAGCTATAAGAATCACCAGAGTGCTCCTTAAAAATTTAACCTCCTGGGTCCTGCCTTTCAGAGATTCTGATACAAGTGGGTCTTAGGAGTCTTAGAATAGATAAATTGTCCTTTCTGAAGCTTCTGGCATTAGGAGCAAGTAAAGTGAAGTGTAGCAATCCTTTTGAGAAACACACACACACACACACACACACACACACACACACAAAGACAAACCAGAAACAAAAAACATTGTTTCTGCTATCTATATCACTGACACAAGGACTGCTTATATAAGCAAAAGGGCTGTTCTTCTCCTTAAGTTTTTTACCTCTAAAGCAAATTTTCTTAAGTGAGTTAATACATGTTAAGAATAATGCCTGGCACAGAATATGGGTTTTGTAAATATAAACCATTATTGTGATTTTTCTTTTTAGGATACATATAAGAGCAGTTGTTATATAGATGAACTAACTATAAATGATAGAGGGATGAATTGCAACATATTATAAAAAATATTTCTTTATAATTTACAGTTCTGGGTCTGAGTATACTAGTTTCCCAGACAATAAGCCAAGTAAATGCTTAAGAGGCTGTAAGTATCCAACCCGTTTTTGAAATTAATGATACAATCCTGTTTAAAGCACTTGTGAAGAAAATGTCCGATTGGTTCCAAACTTGCATCTAAATTGTCATTAATGGCACATTACAAGCAACAACATTATTCAAAGTACATCTTCACAAATGTAAAGGCACTTATGACTCTTTGTCTTACTTCATCTCAACAGATTGTTTTTGATTTTGTTTTCTTTTGCAAAGTTGATGAATACCCAGGCACTGATCCCAGTTGGGGTTTAAACTTTGTTCTAAATGCTTGAATAATGTCCCAGAATTCTGTTTCTTTTTTTAAAGCAACAGTGTTTCAGCCAAAAGTGAGGCATTCCTAAAACAGATGTGAGTTTTTAACTAGACAAAGCTTAGGGACCCAATCAGCAGTCCTAGTGTTAAATATCTCCTAGTGAGTTTCCAAGCTTGGGTAATCGCATAGATAACATGATGTTTTATCAGGTTCCCTTCACTCCCAAGAAGAAGAAGTTCATTCAATAACCATACCATACGTGATATTTTATTTGATTGTTTTAGTTTTTACTTTTTATGAATTTATTTTATTGTTTTGAGAGAAGGTGAGAGAGACAGAAAGAGAGAGAGATAGAGAGAGAGAAAGGGGAGGGCGCAGAGCAGTCTCCACAGTTGTACATCATTCGTTGCATACATGATATTTTAGAGGACAACAAAAAAGGAGTTCTTTTAAAGATTCAGTTGGGTTCAAACTGGGCTGGCATCTTTCAGGCGCTTTCCTTCCTTGTGTGCAGGCCATAGATGCCTTAAAAGAAGTAAATAGGTATCTTTATCTTTATAGCCCTCCTTTCAAGAGTTTGTTTTGCTCTGGCCTCATTTAAAGCTAGTGGAGAATTTGATACCTGTCAAGGCAGTCCATTTTATTTCTTAGGGAATTTAGTAATTAGAAGGCTTTTGCTTATGTTTCTTCTAAATGTGTCCATGGGTGCTTACTCAGACTCATATGCCCTTTGAAGAAAAGCAGAGTGAGTGCATCTCTCATGAAGGTGGCAGCTGTTCAGCTTTCTGGAAGACAGCTATGATACTCTATAGTACTCTCCTTGTCTTTTCTCTGGGTCCTGACAGAGCTGGTAGGGAATTATGTGTTGGGATTTACTAAAAATGTGAATCAAGTTGTATTAAGCTACTTTATACAGAGACTTAACAACCAAATAATGTTTGGAAGACATAGAGAATTAGAATGCAATTGCAACCTACTGAAAAATTTTCTTGAAAGAGGCATATCAAATTTATTCCTTTACAGTTGTTATACTTGGGTGGTGGATCATTTTTAGTGATTCTTTTGCTTTTCTGTGTGTGTGTGTGTAATTTTTAAATGAAATAAAAACAATGTGTGTGGCAGAAATTTGACTGAGTGGGGCAGATAGCAAGTTCTGTGGAATACAAAATTCTTTCTTGAGTAGCCCACCAGGTTTTGAGTTTCTTGAATGACAGGATTATATTTTAATCTTCTTAGTATCATTACTGCCTAGTATAATGCCATTCACAAAGTTGATCTCAATAAATGCTTGTTGAATTGAATTTACGTGAAATTTTCAGAAGTGGAGAAACCTTGAAAGAGAAATGCAGATCATGAAAAAAGAACTGAAATTATCAGGGGAGTTGTTTTTTTTTTAATTAAACTCTTTTAATTTTGTCCTCCTATTTATCAGAAATACCCTCAAGCAGATGAAATTATGCTGATAGCCCTTTGGCAAATGAGGTTTAAGGGTACCCCCCCACACACACACCTTAATACCTCTGCCTTTTGAACTGTCAGTATTCTGATAACCCCATAGTGATGACATCCTATGTGTTATAATTGTCATTCTTTCTCTTCAAGTAAACATATATATTTAACA
>PVKE010035204.1:0-17007 GCA_004027555.1 Craseonycteris thonglongyai | reverse complement strand
AGTGGGAACTCAGTATCCACCATAAACTCCTGTGAGATTCCAGGTTGCACTTGATCAGTATTCCCCCTCTGTTCTTTTTCCTTGGTCCTTCTCTTTTTTTTTAAAGATTTATTTTTATTTTAGTTTTTTGACAGAGAGAGAGAGAGAGAGAGAGAGAGAGAGAGAGAGAGAGAGAGAGAGAGAGAAGGGGGAGGGCCCAGAGCAGTCTCCATAGTTGCACATCATTGATTTTTCCACATAGTTTTGTTCCACACGCGGCCGCAGGGCTGCACAGGGCAGGAACTGGGCTGGTAGTCTTCATCCCAATGAAAGCTGAGCTGGGGGCACTCCCCAGTTCAGCATATGGATCCTCACAGGCCGGGGCCAGGATTTGAGCCTCAGTCCCCAGGGCTGCAAAGTGAGTGCTTAATCCACTAAGCCATCCTGGCTTCCCCTCCTTGGTCCTTCTTTTGATGACAGTCTTAATATACTGATTTGAGCTATAGTGCCTGTACTTATTTCCACTAGTCAAGTCTGTGATAACCAATAGCCCCCAAATCTCAGTGACCTCTAATAACAAAAGCTCACTTTCACTTATTTTAGCTGTTGGTGGAGTAGTAGGTTTAGACTTTTCACAAGAGACCATAGAGTAAATGTGCACTGAAAGAAAGAAAATACTTATTTGCTCCTCAAAGAAATGATCTTACCTGATTTGTGTGTGAGGACTGGGTATGAAGATGATGGAAGGCATTGTTAGATTGTCCAGACAGACGGGAACATTAGCAGTTTGTGTTGTTTGATGAGTAAGGAAGGCACAGTGGTCTCTCCCTTTCTTCTTTCCCTTTCCACACCTACGTTCTCCACCTCAAGGGTTCAGACTAAGGTGACCAGATTTTAACATTGGTCAAGGGGGACACCATTGACCGGAGGGGAGGGGGTTCTTGATTAAAAATTTGGTCTATCTCCCGTTGTTCCCTAGCTTGTCGTGCATTCTTTCCAAAAATCGGGACTTTTTAAAAATGCCGCGGGACGTGAGACAAATTGTAAAAAATCGGGACTGTCCCACCAAAAGCGGGACATCTGGTCACCTTAGTCCAGACCCATTTGGATTCCTACCCTGAGGGAGGACGCTGGTATGACTTTCATCTTGTATCAATGGAATAATATGAGCTAACCATGAACCCATTTATGGTGTTTATTAATTTTTCCATTTCCCCCACTATTTATAATATAAACATATGTGTGATAATGGGAAATCTTTGTCAAGTGTTGGATACATCTGACATCAAATATCACAATGAAGAGTAGAATAGTAACTATTTTCATCACTTAATATTATAGCAACACAAAGATATTTAAAACAATATCAAATATTTGAGAGATTACTTGAAAGACTACCAACAATCGCTGTGTAGATTTCTTTCTTGTCTGTCTGTCTGTGTCTCTTTCAGCTGTTTTATAAACTTTTAGGAGAAAAAAGTAACAATAGCAACACAGGCACATTTTCTCCTTTGTTGCCCTTGGCCTCCTGGGAAAAGCTTCCCCTTGACTTCTTGGGGCAGAAGTGTGGCCACTGGAAAGAAGCCTCCGCCTGCTGACAAGCAGCAGTAGACAAGAGCGCCCCTGCTTGCTGGTTGCTGGTCTCCCTGCTGTGACTGTGAGCTGAAGTGTCCTGGGGACATGAGCAAAAGTTTCCCTCCAAGGGCCCGACCGGCTGGCACACTAAAGGCAGAACACAGTAGTGATGCTATTTGCCCTAACTTACAGGCCTTTCCTGGGCCAAGGCTGAGCCTTTTCATCTCTTTCTTCTAATTTGTAGGTTCATACACTTGTAGGGCATTTACACCCCATGAATCATATAGTAACAGAAGCAATGGCAGCAATCATAAGCTGTGCATTTCAAAAAAAACAGCCAGGTGTTTTGATTGATTACTAGATGTACTTATATTCTAAACTATTTTAATTAAGTAGAACACATAAAACACAAATCTTTTCCATATCCGAAAAAGGTGAGTGAAAAGAAGGTGGATTTCCCACTGCTATCTTTGGCCAAGGATAGGCTACAACTTTCACTTTTTCGACATAGATTTCAGGCCATGCTTGCTTTCCTGCATCAGGTGCAACATTTTCATGATGTATTCTTTTTTCTTTCATGCTGTGAACTAAATTTGCCCATGTTTTATTTGAGACCTTTGCATATTTTCAGAAAACCAACTGGGCTGTAGTTTTTCTTTTCTTTTTTTGCACTGTCCTCCCCTGTGAAGCCCCTGGGGTCTGGTGTCTTTTGGGTGTGCAATTTTTGATTTCTAGATCAGTTTCTATAAGTGTGATTTGCTTATATGGATTCTCTAGTTCTTGAATAAAACTTGCATTCATATTTATATTTAATTTAAATGTATGTGTAACTTTATATTTTTCTGGAAAATTATTTGTTTCTTTTGAGTTTACAAATTTGTTGGCAGAAAATTATTTATAATACCTTGTGATTTTTAAAATCTTTAAGGTGTTTACTTTCGCATTGCTAATATTTATTGCTATTTGTTTTTTTTGTTTTTCCTTTGTCTAGATGAGTCTGGCTACATGTTGGCCTACTTAGTTTTTTCAAAGGATCAGTTTTTGTTTTAGTTGATCTCTATTACACGTTTGTTTCTCATTTCATCAATACTTACTCTTATCTTTGTTATTTATGTTCTATACTTTCTTTGGGTTTACTTTATTGTTCTTTTTTCAAGCTTTTAATTTTTTAAAGATTTATTTTTATTGTTTTTTGACACAGAGAGAGACAGAGGGAGGAGGGAGGGCCCAGAGCAGTCTCCATAGCTGACAGCATTAGTTTTTCATATAGTTTCACTCCACAGGTGGGTGCGGGGCTACGCAGGGCAGTAACTGGGCCAGGAGCCTCCCACAGAGGCCCCAGCAAGGACTGAACTGAGGGCACACCCCAGTTAAGCATGTGGGTTTGCCTGGGCTGGAGCCGCGATTTGATCCCTGGTCTCTGGGGCTGCAAAGCGAGCGCTTACCCCGTTGAGCCATCCCAGCTTCCCCAAAGCTTTTATTTTGAGCAATTAGTCAATTGACTTAGTTTCATTCTTCTTTTTTTTTAAAGATTTATTTATATTTTTATTTTTTTATTGTTTTTGACAGAGAGAAAGACAGAGAGAGACAGAGAAGGGGGAGGGCCCAGACCAGTCTCCATAATTGCATGTTCTTAGTTTTCTACATGGTTTCTATTCCACAGGTGGGTGCAGGGCTGGGCAGGGCAGGAACTGGCCAGGGGCCTCCTACATGTGAAGCAAGCCTGTGGCGGGAGCTGAACTGAGGGCCTCCCACATAGGAGGCTTGCCCTGGTGAGAACTGAACTGGGTGCCCAGTTCAACACATGGGTCCTCACGGGCCAGGGCCAGGATTTGATCCTCAGACTCTGGGGCTGCAAGACGAGCGCCCAACCTGCTGAACTATCCTGGCATCCCCTCTCTTTGTTTTTTAATACATAGAATGCAGTAAATTTTCCTTTAGGTACCACTTTCAATAGGTATTGAAGTACTTTTACTAGCATTCTAAATATTTTGTAGGTTCTATTATAGCTTTCTCTTAACCTGGAGTTATATAGGAGTGAAATTTTAGTTTTTCAAATATATTTATTGAAACAACCTCTAAATGTGGATTTGTAATACAATTTTTAAAAATGTTATTTTGGAAGACAGGGATTTTTTATTTTTATTTATATTTTAATTGTTGAATTTTTGGGGGTGAGATTGGTTGGTAAAATTTATATAGGTTCCAGGTGTACAATTCTACATTGTATCATTTATGTATTGCATTATGTGTTCACCACCCAGAATCAGCTCTTTCCATCACCATATATTTGATGCCGCCTCCCTACTCCCCTCTTCCCCCTTACTGTCAGGTAACTGTTAATCTATTGATTGTGTCCATGAGTTTTTGTTTTGTTGTTACTTTCAGTTTTGTATTCCACATATAAGTGAGGACATATGATTCTTGATTTTTTCAGTCTGACTTTATCTCGCTTAATATGATGATCTCAAGGTCTATCATGTTGTCACAAATGGCTGTATTTCATCTTTTCTTATTGCTGAGTAGTATTTCACTGTGTAAATGTATCACAACTTCTTTATCCAGTCATCTATCAAAGGACACTTTGGCTGTTTCCACGACTTGGCCACCGTGAACGGTGCTGCGATGAACATTGGGGTACACATACATTTGTAAACTAAGGTTTTCAAGTTTTTTAGGTAGATACCCAGATGAGGGATTGCTGGGTAGTATGGTAGTTCTATTCTTTATATATATATATATGTATATATATATATACATACACACACACACACACACACACACATACATATATACACACACACACACACACACATACATATATACACACACATATATATATATATATATATATATAGTTAAATTTAATGGGGTGACATTGATTGGTAACAATTAGACAGTTTCCTGATGTACAAGTCCACATCACATCACCCATGCATCGCATGATGTGCCCACCACCCAGAATCAGCTCCCCTTCCATCACCATATATCTGGTGCCCACTCCCACCTCCCCCCGCAACTCTCCCTCCCCACTCCTCCCCCCTCTCCAGGTAACCACCAAACCATTGAGTGTGTCCATAATGCTGGTGCCCTCTCTCACCTCCCCTCCCACTCTCTCTCCACCCTCCTCCCCTTCCCTCAGGCAAACACCAAGCTATTGAGTGTGTCTATAGGTCTCTGTGTCTTTGTAACTTTCAGTTTTATATTCCACCTATAAGTGAGGTCATATGTTTCCTGATTCTTTCAGTCTGACTTATTTTGCTTAATAAGATGGTCTCTAGGTCCATCCATGTTGTCACTAATGACTGTATTTTATCATTTCTTATTGCTGAGTAGTATTCCGTTGTGTAAATGTATCACAACTTCTTTATCCAGTCATCTGTCAAAGGACACTTAGACTGTTTCCACAACTTGGCCACCGTGAACAGTGCTGCGATGAACATTGGGGTACACATATATTTGTAAACTAAGGTTTTCAAGTTTTTTAGGTAGATGCCCAGATGAGGGATTGCTGGGTAGTATGGTAGTTCTATTAATATTTTGAAGAACCTCCATACTGCCTTCCATAGTGGTTGTACCAATTTATATTCCCAACAGCTGTATATGAGGGTTCCTTTATCGCCACAGCCTCTCCAGCACTTGTTATTCCTTGTCTTGTTGATTATAGCCATTTTAAGAGGTGTGAGATGGTATCTCATTGTGGTTTTAATTAGCATTTCCCTAATAGCTAGTGAAGTTGTTATTTTTCCATATGTCTGTTGGCCTTTTGTATGTCTTCATGGGAGAAGTGTTTGTTCAGGCCTTATGCCCATTCTTCAATTGGATCATTTATTTTGTTGTTTAGTTTGTATGGGTTCTTTATATATTTTAGATATTAGCTCCTTATTAGAGGCATTGTTTGCAAATATTTTCTCTCATTTGGTTAGTTGCCTCTTTACTTTGTTGATGGTTTCCTTTGCTGTGCAGAAGCTTTTTAGTTTGATAAAGTCTCATTCATTTATTTTTGCTTTTAAATACTTCCCTTGCCTTTTAGATCAAGTTCATACAGTCCCCTCTGAACTCAACGTCTGTAAGTTAAGTACTGGTACCAATGTTTTCCTCCATGTAGTTCATTGTTTCTGGTCTTATGTGGAGGTCTTTGATCCATTTTGAGTTAATTTTGCTATAGTGACAGTTCACAGTTCAGATTCATTCTTTTGCATGTGGTTTTCCAATTTTCCCAGCACCATTTACTAAAGAGGCTTCCCCCCCCCCCGCCCATTGTGTATTGTTTGCTCCTTTGTCAAAAATTATCAGTCCATAGGCTTTCTAATGTAATTGCAAGTTCTTCAGAGAAAATTCTCTGACATTTATTAACACCTTTTGTACTTAATGTGTGGCCTCCCCCTCACCCCCAATCTTGAAAGAATGTATTGTTCTTCCTTGGGTAAGTGATATTTATATTTATTTATACTATTAGATCATTGCTCTTAAGTTTCATTGCTTAAAACATTTATAGCCTTATGTAACTTTTGTTGATTTATCTATTAATTTCTCAGAGAGGCATGTCAGATCCCCTTCTGTGATTATAGATTTGTCAATTTCTCTTCATAATTCTGAACACTTTTGCCTGGGAGTGGGGTAGCTATGTTGATTCATGATTGCTGCATCTTTTTGATTGATTATACCTTACACTTCACAGATACGGTGTCCTTGGTTCAAAAGATTTATTGTTCAAACATTACATTTTAATTTCAGTGTGCCCCATTGCCTGAAGGAGAATAACTCCTTTATTTATAATACTCAGCGGAAACTTATGGTGGCAAATGGCAGGAGAAGGGAGACTTTTGCTTCAGTCAGTGCTGGGTGCAATGCAAGCTTTCCAGAGCATTGCAGACAGCAGCGTTTGTCACTGATTGACTGCACACCCTCTCAAAGTCTGCAAGTATCTTATTATAACTGCAGAGGCTCCAATAGATTTCTGAAACGTACCACAAACCTTGAGCTGCCAGCGACTCCACGTCCCTCTAGGATCAGAGCGGTCACACGGCGCATGCGGGCTCCTTGGCAGCCCCGGCTCTGCAGCAGCTCACACGCACTTCTGTGGGTGGGACCGGAACTTATCAGGGTTGGGTTACCTTGCAAATCCTTATAGCCGGTGTTACTCTTTGGATACTTCACCGGTAGAAGCATGGATCAGTTTTCTAGGGGCTGACGAGATTCATTGCCTGAGCCGGTCCCTTTGAGTGGAGGGAAAAAGAAAAGCAAGTCCACTGGAGAAGATCTGATTTGGAGCCGTCTGCCGTTTTGCTAGAGTGCAGGCTGCAGAACCGGGTCGCTCAGGAGCTCCTTAAGGGAGATCCACAGGCCCCGTGGGGAGTGGCTCAGGGTTTGTCACTTCCATTATCATATACACAGGGAGCCTCTCTGAATTCACCGATGTGCTCTCAGCAAGCATCTTGGACAAGCAATTCTGGGAGAAACGAGGGCTCGACCAATCATACTGAAAATGGAACATTTTCAAATGACAGTGATTTTATTTTTCTAAAAATAAACAAAAATATTAACTTTGTTATGTATAAGGTATATAAACCTCAGGCAGGGGTGAGAGGGTGGTGTGGTGGGAGATTTAAAGCTGATGACTTCATGAGACTCCTTGATTTTGGTAGCAGGCTGTGTTGGTTTGTGTTCTCCTAAGATCAGACCCCGAAAGGAGGATTCAAGTGCGAATCGTTTACTTGGGTGGAGTGGGGGATGCCAGGAGGGATTAGGGGTGTGATATCAAGGGAGTAGACAGGCAACATGACTGAGCCACTTACCACAGCAGACAGCTGGGACAGAATCCCTGGAAAAGAGAAAATCTGGGGAAATTATGACATTCATATTTCCTGCCTACCTGAGGGGGAAGATTCCGGATTAAGAGTGGTCTGTGAAAGGAAGCTCCTGGTGGTATTACGTGTCTGGCACCTGGGGTCTGACACAGACGTGCTCTTAGATGCAGAACAAAGCTCCTGGGCACAGAAAAGCAGTGACCTGCCCTTGGATGTGAGCTGAGTACAGCGAAAGGGTCCCCAGGGCTCTACACAGGCCCCGGCTCAGGAGACACGTGGGAACATCCTGTGATGGGTGCGGGATTCACCTGAGTGCTTTTCAGATGTGTCTTTTCTTCTCTGAAGAAGTCTCTCTCTAAGGATGGGCTTCTGTGCCCTGGGTGGTACAGCCCACAGGAATTTAGTTCTGCCCAGCACACATTAGGGGGCCCTACCAGCTTCGTGGTTTTACTCAAGGCCTGCAGGTGAATGTGCACAGGGCCGTGGCCAGAGAGTGGGGCTCTAGTGAGGGTGGGGAGCAGAGACAACTACAGAGGCAGAGTTCCTGCTGAGGATGCACAGTGCTGATAGGGGCATGGGCACAGTGGGAGGGTCACCGAGCTGAGTGGAGAAGCCAGGACAGTAAAGACAGAGATGTTCTCATGGGGGCTGTGGAGTGGGCAAAGGCGCAGAGACAGGCAGGTGCTGAGCGTATGGCGGGAACAGTGCACCCCTGTCACCTGGAGCACAGGGAAGGGCGTTGGGGTGTTATTGACGTGGGTGGATCTGTGTTCAGGAACCTGGTCAGACCCTGTGGATGACAGGAAGATTGAGCGGTCATGGTCAGATTTACATGTATGAAGAGCCATTTAAGGCTGCCGCATAGGAGTTAGAAGGGCCAGCCAGTTTGATACAGTCAGGGACACCACACCTGACGCTTGGGACATGTGGGTGGTTGGCCACACCACTCTCTCCAGCCCTGGCCAAATGTGCTCCTTGGAGCAATGCTGTGCTTTGCCCCAACAACTGGTGCCCTAGCCCAAGCCCCATAGCTTAGAAGCCCCCTACCTCACCCCTTGTTCTCCCAGCTGAACGTGTCTCACAGGCAAGGGGCACCAACACTATGGAGGCGTGCTCAGCCAGATCCTGTGCCCTCTCTTCCAGGCCATGGTCCTGGCCCCCAGGCCCGGAAGCCTCTGATCAAGGACCTCTGAGCCTACTTCTTCTCCACCAAGCCACTCACAGGCCTGAGCGGTGAAACTCCCACCTCCGCAAGTACTGTTCAAAGGGGATGGGAGGGGGGAAGAGTTTATCTATGAAGGCCAGAGGGTCTGCAGGTGTGTGTACAAGGCCCTGAGAGAAGCAGGATGGAGGAGGCAGGAAGAGGAGGTGACAATAGGCCTCCACTGATGCTTGCCCTTGGCCCTGTGCACAGGAAGGTGGACCTGCCTCAGGGCTTGGGAGCAGGAACCTGTGCCTCCTGGTCTAGGTCCAGCCCACTTGCCTTCTTCCAAACCCGGCAGTGTCGCTTGTGCCTGTCTCAGTCACAGGTTTTAGGGTCAGACAGTTCCAATGATCACTTTGAGGCAGGAAAAAAAAAATAAAAAAAAATAAAATAGAGTTGCAAAGCCACTGGCCCAAATAAGCTTCTCTGGCTTTGCCAAGTAGAAAACTCAATTTGAAAAGGTTTAGGAAGAGTTGAATAAGAATATCTTCAAATATACAGATTTAATGCAATTCCCATCAAAGTCCCACAGACATTTTTTCAAGAAATAGATAAAAAAAATTATCAGATTCAATGGAACCATAAAAGACATCAAATCACCAAAGCAATCCTCCAAGAAAAAATAAGGCAGGAGGCATCATGCTCCCTGACTTCCGTCCATACTACAAAGCATCAATAACCAAAACAGCTTGGTATTGGCAGAAAAACATGCATATAGACCAATGGAACAGAATCAAAAACACAGAAATAAACTCAAAAATATATGGAAAGATAATCTTTGACAAAGGAGAAAAAAAAAATGGGGAAAAGAAAGCCTCTTCAGTAAATGGTGCTGGGAACATTGGAAAACCACATGCAAAAGAATGAGTCTGGACTGTGAACTCTCACCATATACCAAAATTAACTCAAAGTGGATTAAGGACCTCCACATAAGATCCGAAACTATAAGGTGCATAGAAGAAGGCATGGGCACTAAACTTATAGACCTTGGGCTCAGAGAGCACTTTATGAACTTGATCCCAAAGGCAAGGGAAATAAAAGTAAAAATAAATGAATGGGACTATATCAAACTAAAAAACTTCTACACAGCAAAGGACACTGTCAACAAAGTAGAAAGAAAACCAACTGAATGGGAGAAAATATTTGCAAACAATGCCTCTGATAAGGGGCTAATACCTAAAATATATGAAGAACTCATACAGCTCAACAACAACAACAACAAAAAAAAACAAACGATCCAATTAAAAAATGGGCAGGAGACCTAAACAGGCACATCTCTCCTGAAGACATACAAACAGCCCACAGATACATGGAAAAAATGCCCAACATCACTAGCAATTAGGGAAATGCAAATTGAAACCACAATGAGATGCTACCTCACACCTGTTAGAATGGCTATAATCAACAAGACAAGCAATAACAAGTGCTGGAGAGGCTGTGGACAAAAAGGAACCCTCACACTGCTGGTGGGAATGTAAACTGGTACAACCACTATGGAAGGCAGCATGGAGATTCCTCAAAAAACTAGGGAATGGGAACAATTAGACAGTTTACAGATGTACAAGTCCACATCACATCATTCATGCATCATATTATGTGCCCATCACTCAGTATCAGTTCCCCTTCCATCACCTTATATCTAGTGCCCACTCCCACCTCCCCCCAATTGCCATTCAACCCAGCAATTCCTCTCCTGGGTATCTACCCAAAAATCCTAAAAATCTTAATCTGCAAAGATGCATATACCCTAATGTTCATCGCAGCACCGTTCATGGTGGCCAAGTTGTGCAATCAACCAAAGTGTCCTCTGATAGATGACTGGATAAAG
This sequence comes from Craseonycteris thonglongyai, assembly GCA_004027555.1. NCBI lineage: Eukaryota > Metazoa > Chordata > Mammalia > Chiroptera > Craseonycteridae > Craseonycteris > Craseonycteris thonglongyai. Next base: position 6,611 of record PVKE010035204.1, on the reverse strand, counting down.
AAGTTGTGGTACATTTATACAATGGAATACTACTCAGCAATAAGAAAAGATGAAGTATAGCAATTTGTGACACCATGGATGGACCCTGAAAATATCTTATTAAGCAAAATAAGTCAGAATGAAAGAATCAAGAAACATATGACCTGACTTATAGGCAAATATAAAACTGAAAGGAAGAAAGAAACAAAGACTCATGGACACAGTCAATAGTTTAGTGGTTACCTGAGGGGGCAGGGTGAGGTGAAGGGGAGAGATGGGTGGGGGGAGTAGGGAGGGGGAATCGAATATACGGTGATGGAATTTGTGCCGACTCTGGGTGGTGAGCACATAATGCAATGTATAGACAATGTAATGTAGAATTGTACACCTGGAAACAATGTAATTGATATCAATTAATGTCACCCCAATACATTTAACAACAACAACAAAAAGATTATGTAACTAATTAGACTGAGCATTCTCAATAACTGGGTAAAAATAAAACTGTTGTATTTAAAAAAACAAAACAAAAAACAAGAATATCTTCAAAGCATCCCACCCCTGCCTTTCCCCAGCCATGACTGGATCTGTATCAACAAAGTGAGGCTTGTCTTCTCCACAGTTCGGAAACATTTTGAAGAGCTTTTGATGTCGTTGTCACTGCTTCTCACTCTGATGTTTTGTCCCCTGAATTGCTGATGGCTCTCATAATAATTCATCTTCTGTGGTGATGCTCTGTTTTTTTCCCTCAGTGTTGACTTCAAGTTGGGACAAAGCCCTTTTTCCTTTAAGTCCGCAGGCAACTGCAGCTTGGGCTGCTTTGTGGCTGCACTGTGAAGGGTGATGCAGGGGTGGGCAGGGTATGAGCAGCTGGGCCTCTGGGTGGTGGGCCTTAGGGTTTTTTCATTGCTCACTGGCCCCAGAAGGGATTATACATTCACTGACTTTCTTATCAGGGTTTTGTCTGCCATGTTTCCCAGAACTTCCCCCCTTTCCCCCATTCTGCCACAAACCACCTCACGTTTCCTGCTTTCTTCCAATTTTCTAGAAAACTAGTTTTCCTTCCTTCCTTCCTTCCTTCCTTCCTTCCTTCCTTCCTTCCTTCCTTCCTTCCTCCCCCCCCCTCTCCTTCTTTCTCTCTTTCTCTTTTTCTTTCTCCCTCCCTCCCTCCTTCTCTTCCTTCCTCTCTTTTACTTTCTTTCCCTTCCTCCCTCCCTCCCTCCCTCCCTCCCTCCTTCCTTCCTTCCTTCTCTTTCTTTCTTTCTTTCTTTCTTTCTTTCTTTCTTTCTTTCTTTCTTTCCTTCCTTCTTTTTTCTTTAGAACAATCCAGCTGTATTTTACCTTAAATACAAATGCATCGCCTTATCTGAGAAAGGCATGGCCCCATACCTAGAACACAGCACCTACACTTCTCCACGGAACATTCCTTTCTTCTTGCCTCTGGGACCTTGACACCTTGTGCTGGCAGCTGGCTTGTTTCATCCCCCAGTGCCCCTCACCCCTGCAGAAGCCAGCTCTGCGGGTCCTCCCTCCTTGCCCAGCCTACTGATTGGGGATGCCCATTCCCTGGTATTCATTTACTCCAGGGACCCAGGGTTTGTATGATGAACCCTGTCTTTTCTGCCTAGAAAAAGTATAATAAGTACAAGTGTAGCCTAGCATATTTAGGTATAATGAACATTACTCAGTCATAAAATGGAAGGAAATCCTGCCATTTGGACCTTGAGAGCATTATGCTAAGTGGCATTAGTCAGAAAGAGAAAGACAAATATTGTGTGATCTTCATGAGTTTATGTGGAATCTAAAAAAACTCATAGGAAAAAATTTGTGGTTACCAGGTGCATGAGGGTGTGGGAGGGGAAATTGGAAGAAGGTAGTCAAAAGTACAAACTTCAGTTATAAGACACATTAAGCCCTGGGGATGCAATGAACAGCATGCTGACGTAGCTAACACCGCTGGATGGTAGATTTGAATGTTGCTAAGAGCGTAAATCCTAAGAGTTCTTGTCACACACACACACAAATATTTTTGTAACTATACGAGGAAGAGGATGTTAACTAACGTAAACATGCGGTTTAGCTGTTTTTGCACTATGTTGTCATTAGATATTACCCCTTAAACTTATACAGAGCTGTATGTCAATTATATCTCAATAAGACTGAAAAAATAAGTTAAATCTCGGGTGGGAGCCCATTTCTGGAGCTCAAGGCAACGTGGCCAGGAAAGGGCCAAAATGACAATGGAATCAGGTGGCTTCAAAGCCTGTCAGGAGTCAAACCCTGGTTCTAAAGTCCAGCCCCCACCAGAATCTCAGCAGGAAAAGTTACCTACAAGGAAGCGCAGAGCGTCTGTATAAAGCGCTAGAACTGCTAAAACTCCTTTTTGCCTTTCCGCAAATCTCTGTTATCTTTCATCTGTTCCTTAAAACCTCTCTGGTCCTTTTTCCTTCCAAGGAAAGATGCCTCACACACTGTTCATGCTCATTTATGTCAACACACATTTACGGTTTATACGCATTTCCCACAGCCATGGAGTGTGTGCCAGGCCTGTGGTGCTTTGCAGCTTCCACCTGAGACCCCTGGAGCCATCTCATGCGTCAGTCAGCACAGTGCTAGTGGGGCAGTCCAGACTCCACCAATCAGAGTGCTCCTCATCAGCACCTCCACGTGCGAACTGTTTCTTCCTTCCGGGCAAGTTGTCTGCTTCAACACAGCACAGGGAACCACAGGAGTGTGGGGAAGGAGGACACCTTATGTCACCAAGTAGGGCCAAAGGCCAGCGGGGAGACTGATGACACCCTCATCACCCTCATTCATGTCCAAGCTCTTCTGGGTACAATGTGGGCTTGACCTTATGTTCCTGCTGAGATGACTAGAAGCCTGCCTTTGCCCCAAGGTCTGCTTCCCTCACCACATCCAGAATTAGAGCTGGAATTTTCTGTTGCTTTCTGTGCCTAAGGACTGGCCCTGGGAACACGTCTGAGCCCTGAGTCCTCAAACTCACATCCCACTCTGTTCCCTCCAGGATCCACTCAACCCCATTTCCAAGACAGAGTTTATGTTTCCCTAACTGGTCACTCTGCCTCCCAGTCTACTAATCTATCAACACCCTGCTGACCAGTGAATCTTCCTAAAGCCTTCAATCATAGACTTATAGCAAGAAGATATTTTTGAACGGAACAACCCTAGCCATTATGATCCTGCTGTTCTCCAGCTCAGAAATCTTCAATGCCTTCCCCTAGTCAACCAAATAAAGAACAAATCCCTGTAAATCAAACAGGCCTTCAACAAGCCGATTTCCATGTAACTACCTCTTTGTAAAGTTTCGTTGTAATGAACTTGGTGGCGAAACATTTTGCGGCAGAAAACGGAGCATGTGAAACCTCAAGAAGTGCCTAGCACAGAGTAACAGCCACGTCACTGTTCTTAGCACAGCTCCACAATCCCTTATTTAAAACCCCCGTGTTTCAGAACTCAGATTTTTTCAGATTTTTAGAAAGGCAATATGGTGCATATGTTACATATTATATAAAACTTAAAACAAGGCCTGGGGCTGCTCCCCATAAGCAAACATGTTAATATATCTGCAGAAAAACATATGGAGGGTCATGCTAAGTAGGGTACATAAAGACTATAAATAGCCTCATGCGATTCAGGTCCCCTTTTGCTGCCAAATGAAGTATGAAAAACTGGTGTTTCAAGGCCTTGTGACTTTCAGACTGCTGACACGAGCGCCATGGTGCCTTTGGTTATTACTGCTGTGAGCTGGGATGGCTGAGGCAGGGCGGCTTTGGGGAGTGAAGGGACGTCAGCCAGGGCTTGAAGGATGGCAAGCCCCAGATAATGGGCAGGCCAGAGGATGTTCTGGGCAGGGAGGCTGAAGGCCGAGGGCAGGGACAGGGCAGCTGCTCGTTGGACAAGAGCCCATATGCTGGGGACCAGGAAGGTGCACCAGAAGGCTCATTGTCTTGGGTAACCAGGGTTACTCTGTGGAATACAAACATTTGGCACAGCCAGGCCCTGCTCTGGGACGCCTGGTGTGTCAGACACAGGCTTTTCTTGAAAGTTAGCATGTCAGAGTGTCACTCGGCCATTCAAAGTTTGATTCATTTCACATTTCACAGAGTGGTTGGATTCTTCTTATTTACATTAGGAGAACTTAGGCAGAAGGTGAAGGCGCTCGGCATCCAGACAAGACCAGGACACAAATGGTGCTGCCAGCGAGAGCCCTGGGAAAGGGGTCCTGCCAATGCCCAAACCTCCCTCCCTCACTCCCTCCCCTGGAGTCCGATGCCATCCGTGTCTGCTGAGCTTTATGAATGCCCAGAACTGACATTTTTTCAGGGACAAGGTCCACACTCTGAGTATCAGTATTAAGTATTAGGACATACCTCATTTTTGAAATATCAAAATAGAATTAAAGTCAGTGTTTTTATGTGGATTTAAGTTATACTTAGTCCCAAATTGTCTTTACATGTACTTCGTATCCCATTCTAGTAGAACGTTCTAAAGAACAGCTTGCCCTCCCCTCCTCCTCATGTGTCCATACGAGTCTTCCCAGGCCCTAGGGCGCATGCGCAGACCCAGTAGGAGGTGGCCTGGGACAGAACCAGAGCCTTTGCTGTTCGGACACACACACCTGGAAGGAGCCCTGGGGCGGGGAGGCGGAATGCTAGTCAAATCTAATAGAGGGTGCAATTTGGTGGCAGTACAATTTGGTCTCCAGCTCTTTCATCTTATGCAGGTGCTTACTTGGCATCTCAAAAATACATATGCTCCTTCTCATTGACAAAAGAGCTAGTAATGCAAATGCATGGGTTGCTGATAAAAGCTATTAGCATTCATGCCTCTCATACTAATAACAACCATAACACACAAGCACACTTATACTCTTGTTCACAATTACAGCAGACATGCAAGAAGGGAGGTCAAGCAGCAAGAGCACATTCAAGATACGATGTCATGGCACATCAGGGACCTCCTGGGGACACAGGGGAACAGGGTTCTCACCTGGGTTACTGACTGCATATTGGAATCATCTGGGAGACAAATGACAACAACAACAACAAAACATCAAACCAAACACTGTTGACTGGGTGCTGCCCTCCAGAGATTGTCACTTAATAATCAATTATAAGTAATTGTGAGTTAATATTAGACTGTGATTTAATAATTAATTGGTTTGGAGTGTGTCCCCCAAGTAGAAAAATAGAAACACTTTGAGGTAGTTCTAATAGGCTGCTAAGGCAGAAACCCATTCTTACTTTTCCTATTTCTTTGATCCACAAAGTTTTGATATGTTAGAGTTGATTGACTGACACAGGTTTGAAGAGTAAGTGGGTCAAATGAGGGATCGAAACTTAAGGTCTGATGAGTCATCACTATTACAGGGTCACCAACCAGCCCTGTCTGGGACTGAGGGCTTTTGGGATGTGAGGCCTTCAGTTTTGAAACCAAGACCCCTGCTTAGATATCCGTGAAAAAAGGACAATAATCTTGCCTTCAACCAAGTGGTGCTGCAGAGGCCAGGGGAAATTCTCTTGATGTGTGTGGCAGCTTGTGGTTGCTGATGTGCTTTAGTTTAATCTACATTAACTTAAAGGGTCCTTGCTACAACCCAGCTAGATATACAGTGCAGGTAACACAGATGAGGACACTGCCATTAGGTGACTCCCCCCAGATGGATAAGTAGCAAATATTCAAAGCCAAGTCTCTTGATTTATATCACATTTTCCTTCTACTAAACTACAGCTTCCCTGGCTCGGAGACTTTTTACCACTAGCAGTCTGGTCTCTAAGTCATTAAAACATTAAATATCAGATGCGTGCTGTCCTAAAAGCAAAAAACCCACACATTTCCAATTTTTTTTTTTAACCTATAACTATAATCCCATAGGGTACTAATAAAAGCGATTACATTTACAGGTGAAAAAGTGTGTTAAAACTATGGAGGTCCTTTTTAGGGAGAAGCTGTCTCTACCTTCTAAGGCTGAGTTAAGTGTCTCTTGTGCAACGAGCACCTCACCTTTCCCCTTTTGAAGGACATGTCCCACTGGTTACTTGTCTCTTCTCCCTAGAGTGTGAGCTTTGTGAGGGCAGAGTCTGGCTTGCTTATGATGTTCTCAGTGCCCAGAGAGTGGGATGATGCTAGGTCTTGGTGACCAGCATCTCCCAGTAGCTCTCTCTAATAAGATCACACGTAACAGTCTCTACAGGCCCGTTCGAGGTATTAGAAATAGTCTTCCTTCCCCATAGTCCTACCAGGACCCAGGTTCAGATCCTTCTATAGTTTTCATTCTGCTTTGGACAGTTCAATGAGCGTGGTGCCTCACGGGGTGATTTACATGGAAGTACTCCTGACATTTGTGGGAGAATGTCCTTCAGTCATTGGTGCTGCCTCACACGGATCATTTCTCCACACACTCCTGGTACCTTACAACAGGGTTCTTAAGCTCGAGTGGTGAGAGATTCTTGGTCAGTCTTTTAGTAGAACCTGATGTCTAAGTGGCACATGAGCTGATGCCAAGCCACGTGCGTAGCAAGCCCTTACAGTCCGTCTCTCTCTGCTTCCTGCCTCACATTCCTTACAGCTATCATGATACCCTCAAGAACCATTTCCCAAGGCACTTATTT